>CP136066.1:35716909-35945266 GCA_032622095.1 Siphonodentalium dalli | reverse complement strand
ACTGCAAATAGGGAGGGTGGGAGGTCTCATCAAACTTCTTGTTGCCAAACTTTTACTCTTAATACTTATACTATGGCTAATATTTATAATGGGCAAGGATGTTGGGAAAGATTAATGTCATTTGTCAACATTGTGCCACAAAATGGTTATGTTTAAGGGATACAAAGAAAGTGTCAATGAGACTGTAGCTTATTAACCTGAACATGACACTGACTATGATACCACCCACTGTCTTTTGGCCAATCAACCACAAAATGACACACAAGCATGCAGGGCTCTAAATATTCTGAAAATTCTACTTATAACACATGACAGGTAGAATTATTCCCTACCTGTCACCTCCAAATTATTCCTGTGCACACCCTTATATAATTAGAGGATTTCATGCCATTGAGGATTATTTCATTCTGTTCATCTAATTTTCTAATTTTCTATCATACAAATACTTGAATCATGCAATAGTATATAATGTACTGTACTTAACCCTTTGAGTGCCAGGTCCGATTTTTGTATCAACCCATATACCCTGTGCCAATGCATTCTTTTATATATGTGAGTCGACCATAGGTCGCCTCGCATATATAAGAGAATGCATTGGCCTAACAATTTTTCATCATTTGTTATTATTTTTTACAATTTTAATAATTTTTTTTTAAATCTAAAAAAAAAAAAAAAAAAAAATATTTTTTTAGGGCCGATTTTACAGACCGTAAGTTAGGACCGATGAGATCGGCCCCTGGCACTGAAAGGGTTAAAACTTTCATCTTATCCATAATCCACCAAAATCTGAGCATTTATAATCTCACCTTCTCGCTTAGTATTTTAGGGATGCTGGTTGGCAACAGTTTATGTGAATTGATCTGGAATTTTCATGCTCAGACTAAGAGATGTCTCAAAGTTCAAACTGACATTTATATAGGTATTATTCTTTCAATAGAAGCCTGTAGACTATTAGCAAGGTCAACTGTCATTAAGGTTTTCTGTCATATGTGACAACGGAACCCAAATTTGAACTTGTCCTGTATTTTCATATGAGTAACCCATATACCAAATTTGAAAACAAACGGATATCTAACACTAAAGTTATCACAGGGAAACCAAAATAATCGGTAAATTCTAGGTTGACAAGGACCATAAGTTCATAACTCCAGCAAAAATTCTAACATCCCTTGGGTGATATTTCAAGTGGTTGTTAGTTTCAATGCTGACAATGAAAACAGCAGAATAAACTCACCTCTTATTCTCACTATGAAAAATAATAGATTTACGTTGAAATACGCTCCATTTTCTATTGAAATTTGGCACCTAGAGATGTTCTCAGTAGTTAAACAGGCATGCGTTTTTTATGAGAACGGGATGTAGCACCGAACCACATCATTTAAATGATTACAGAGTGTGGACTCTGTGTAGTTGCTGATGTAGAAATTTAAACAACAGGATAACTGCAATAGCCTCACAAATTACAACAAATATAGATATGACCAAGTTATAGGGATATTTTATCAACAATTATTATAAGTGTTTACAATTTTGGCGACGATGATGAGAAAATTGTGTAATTTTGAACCTGTGAATGTGAGAAGAAACAAATTATGTCAAATGTTACGCTTAAGCGCAGCTCTCGTCATAAATAGTTTAAGTATTTGATGATTGAGACGGTCTCTCTTGAGAAGACAGTAATTATATCTATTGGGCCTTACCATCCTTGAATTCTAACCGCACAATGATGTCTTCCACCTTCTCCTTGCTTTCAGAGTTACCACTCGCTTGCTGTTTAGACTCCTCTTCGTCATGTTGTTCTTCAGTTTTTTTTGTCTCGTCTTCGTGCTCTTCCTCCTTCTTGTCCTCCATCATGGCCAGACCTTCCTGTGCATCTTTCTTGTTCTGAAAGTATGTGGAGAAAGAAACATTTGACAAGCCATAGCGATTTGTATCTAGTATATATAACATTTGCAGTACAATATTACCTGGAACATATATAGCCATATATTTACATACACCTGATATCTCTTCCGATTTCCCCATAGCGTTACGGTAGACACGCCCCCTTATTCAATGCGTTCATAAACCTATGAACGTAACGTGACGTCACTTTCAATGTCGTTCATAGGTTTATGAACACATTGGTCCCGGAAATAACCGGGGATTGTCGGACATTACCGACTGCTTGAGTATCTAGTCAGCCAATACGCAAAGAATTTGATAGCAAACAATATGTAATCGAGGTTCACGATTGGATGGCTGGTGGCATCTAATCGCGAGCATGGGTGGCACGAGATGTTTGATTGACTATCAGAATGTTGGTTATCATTTAATCCCATAATATGTCAAATATAGCGAATTATCGAAATATAAAATACAACGAAAAAGCGAAATATGAAAATACAGCGAAATAGCACGAAAAATCGAAATAGGAAAATACAGCGAAATAGGGCTAAATATAGAGCGAAATATAGAAATAGGAAATTATTTTTATAAACAAAATAACGGAGATATATGAAAAAGTATTTTTGACGAAATAACGGACATATTTGGAGAAGTGTTTTAAAGAGAGTAAGTATATAAATATAAATAATAAACGGCGGATTCAACGTGGTCATGGGTTTTGACCGCGATAAAAAAATCAGCAAACTCCGCATTAACCCCTTCGGGGTTCATGCAGTTTGCTGAATTTTTCTCGCGGTCAAAATCCCATGACCACATTGAAACCGCCATTCATTTCTTATGTGAACCTGTGTGATTTTAACACGGCATCTCTCAGTCAAAATTTCTTAGCTGATTGTGACAAAGTTGATGAATACCAGACCCCTGATCAGGGTCCCGCAGGATGTGTGTAACCAGATTCAGTGACTGTCATTCTCAGTGGGTCAGTAGTCAATGGTTATAGTTATGCCCTGTGCCAATGCATTCTCTTATATATGCGAGTCGACCATAGGTCGCCCCGCATATATAAGAGAATGCATTGGCCTAAAAAAATCTTTTTTTAACACTTTTACCATTTTTTCTTACATTCTTTAACAATTTTATAATTTTTAATGTGTTAAGCCAATGCATTCTCTTATATATGCGAGGCGACCTATGGTCGACTCGCATATATAAGAGAATGCATTGGCACAGGGCCGTTCTGTTGGGTAAAGGCCCCCACAGAATTGGAAAATCGAACTAAGCAATCAGACTCATGAACCTATGTTGATGAATACCAGACCCCTGATCAGGGTCCCGCAGGATGTGTGTAACCAGATTCAGTGACTGTCATTCTCAGTGGGTCAGTAGTCATTCTCAGTGGGTCAGTAGTCATTCTCAGTGGGTCAGTAGTCATTCTCAGTGGGTCAGTAGTCATTCTCAGTGGGTCAGTAGTCATTCTCAGTGGGTCAGTAGTCATTCTCAGTGGGTCAGTAGTCATTCTCAGTGGGTCAGTAGTCATTCTCAGTGGGTCAGTAGTCATTCTCAGTGGGTCAGTAGTCATTCTCAGTGGGTCAGTAGTCATTCTCAGTGGGTCAGTAGTCATTCTCAGTGGGTCAGTAGTCATTCTCAGTGGGTCAGTAGTTTATAGCTTTCTTGAAGGTTGTTGTGTCCATGTTAGACTGAACCATTAACTTTATACTCTGGCATTGCTGTACGTGCATTGAGCTCAACTATGACAGTATCTAACTATTTGAATGGTGACATTACCTTTCTCATTTTCATATCCCCTCCACCCATTTCTCTACTGAGGAACAGCCCTGAAAACACATCTTACCCCACCTCTCATCAACTAAAATACTTCCTCAAATTTACAACATCCGCAAAAAGAAGACAGTATATATCTCTTAATAGAACTGTCAAATTTAAATTTTATATAACCATTTATGTATGAGAAATCCACTGAGAGAGAAATCGAACAAAACTAGAGATGAGACTGTCCCAATGGGACTAAGGATACTCCACCCCCTGCAGTGTAAATGGGATACATTTAATTTAATTTAGCCATATTAACATATTAGTTTTTTTTTTCAACAAAACAAAAGGAAAACAATATCTGACAAAATTATGCATATGGCAGAAAAATTTATTTCTAAGTCGAAAAAGTGGGATACACAAAAAACAGTTGGATGGACCTTATAATCACAGGTTCCCATGATACTAAATATCTGTGTTAACAGCCCCAGTCACCTCCTAAAGGGTGTTCTTAATAAGGTTCCAGTACAATGAATGCTATTTTAGGAAAATTTATGTAAAGAAGAGTGAAAGGAGGCTTTTATCTAAAGAGGTATTCTCCATTGAAGCAATTAGACTTGGTAACTGAAATAAACTCCGTTTTACGTACATGTATAAAGCAAGAAATTACCAAGGCATTTATTGGCAGTAATGTAAGTAATGGTAAGTAATTAACCCTTTGAGTGCCAGGTCCGATTTTTGTATCAACCCATATACCCTGTGCCAATGCATTCTCTTATATATGCGAGTCGACCATAGGTCGCCTCACATATATAAGAGAATGCATTGGCTTAAAAAAAAAAAAAAAAAAATGTTTTTTTTTTACAATTTTTTACAATTTTAATATATTTTATTATATTCTTTAACAGACTTATTGTGTAGGTTTAGGGCCAATAATATCGGCCCCTGGCACTCAAAGGGTTAAGTGAAGGACCATTCCCTTGTACATGTAATGATTTGCTCACCTGTGGCAGTGATGAATGTCACTCACCCATGTATAGGTACTCCTCTGAATCAGACGATCGGTTGGAGCCTCTGTGAGCCAGACAAGCAGACCCACGTCTTTATGAATGGAGGTGTGGCTATGTGGCAGTTTCAGAAGGTTGCTTACAGGTTGAAAAAGTTTTCATACATTTAGTATGGCACATGCTAGCAACTTGCAACTGATGAAGATCTTATTGGCTTTGTCTCTTTTTCTTCTTTGATGATTCCATTTATAAATTATAAATTTTAACTTTTGGGTTTTATTAATTGAGATATTTTGTTATGTACGTTTGAAATTCTTTACCAAATTTTGTAAAACCGCTCTGGGCCACTGCTCTCCACCCTAAATTTATGACAAGTGAACGAGAAATCAGGTATGTGCACAAAATTGGGTCACTGTTCCATTTGTTTTCCCCCCATATTTTCATATGCATTGCCGATTCCCTCTTCTTTCTCTTGTCATCCATACATTTGGTACCAACTTCACTTTGTGATAAAATGGTATATGACTAATTGGTTTTAGGCCATTTTTCTTTCAGCTTATCTTAATTTGATATATCAAAAAGCTTTTGAACCTTAGCTAACCCTACATGATGTGTTACCTGATCAGACACCCACTTACCACTTATACGGTACCTACATGTATAAAACAAGACAAGTGGACTCACATGTTTATGAATGGAGACGTGGTTATGTGGCTGTTTCAGCACATTGCTTACATCTTGAAGACCTGTTATCACATGGGGAGGTAGAGAAGGATCAGCCAGCATGTGAGTGATGAGACCGTGAGCCTCGCCAATGATATTAATGGCAGCATCGTAACCGGCTAAGGAGTTCTAAAATGAGACAAGAGATATAGTTTGCAAGGTTAATTTTAACCCTTCGAACCCTTTGATCCACATTAAACTAAGTATAATTAATCAGGATTTCCACAAGGAGTTGGAGAAATTGGACCCTATTATGACGCCAAGAATTATCTCAGTCCATGGATTGAACTATGAATATCTAGTATCAAATTTAATTCATCATTTCAATAGTGAGAAACTTAGCTTTCTCTCAAGCCTTGAAATAGTGTCTGCCATTTGCAGAATGAGCTAGGTCCCCAGAGGGTGAATTTAGTGATGCTACCCCGCATAGCGGGCTAGCATCACCAAATTCACCCTCTGGTGACCTCATTCTGCTTACACCTCAGCAGAATGAGGTTCCCAGAGGGTGAATTTGGTGATGGTAGCCCGCTATGCGGGGTAGCATCACTAAATTCACCCTCTGGGGACCTCATTCTGCAAATGACAGACACCCTATTTCAAGGCTTGTCAGCATGCATGACTTCTCCCTTATAACAATTGATTTCTCCCTTATAAACAAATAGGTAGAAGTGACTTGTCTCAATTTGAAAATATATGCTGGTCCCTTTGTGCATTTGTGCAGAAAAGTGGTGATCCCTACAGATTTAACATAATTTAGGTATGCTGAACAGAATTAGCCACGATGCCAGTCTGATTTTTGTGTCGTTGACCTTAAATTAAAGTGTCAATGACACTGAGCTCAACATGGAAGTGATAATTTCATGTGTTACAGTCAATGGAGCGATTAGGAATGCGGAAAGTTGAAATTTCTAAGTAATAGTCATATAAAGAGTAAAAAACAAGATGGCAGCTGGCAGCCATATTTTAAACAAAATTTGGTAAAAATGGTAAACTCCCATCCAGAGGACACAAACTTCATATCCATATGAAGTTTGGGGAATATCACATGAGAGATGTGAACTGTAGGCGATAGCGATTAGCTATTTTCATAAATCCTTACACCAACCTTTTCATGAGTGCAATACTTTCAACAATTCACACTTTACTATTAAGTTCACAAGTGGAATCAGACTTATTGGGCACCTTGCTCACATAAACACAATATTAACGCGGATGTGGCATTCGATTTCAACCTAATACACAGATATGTCTTATAGAGTGATAAAGCTAATTTAAAGCTCAATCCATAGTCAGAGAGAAGCACCATAGCAGTTAAAGACAAAATAGTTAAGACATTAAGTAGATAAACATCATAGCAATTCTATTTATCTGCTTATTACATTGGAACGTCAGACATAACATATTACGTTTTTTTTTATTATTAGTTATTATTATTAGTTGTAGAACTGTTTTCCCCGTCAGTTCAGTTGCATTTGAAAGCCAAATTATGTCCTGACAAGTCGCCAATCAAAGATGAATAACCTATTTGTAGATACCGTTTCTAATTCTGTAGAAAATATTATCTGACTATGTTTTAATCAATCACACAACAACAAAAAAACACGCCGGTAAAAATCAGAAAAGTTGACGAATGTTTCCATCTTGGATTTGACTTTCGATTATTTTCGCTTTACCAAACAGAGACATTTAAAAGATTTTCTACATGTAATATGAAGGAATGCTTAACCATGAAATGTGAAATTCTAATGTATGGTATTTCTTGCGAACTTTTGATGTAATATCGAAATAATATCTTAAATATTTGTTAAACGTATTATCTGAACATTTCTTAACCCTTTACCCAACAAAACGGCCCTGTGCCAATGCATTCTCTTATATATGCGGGTCGACCATAGGTCGCCTCGCATATATAAGAGAATGCTTTGGCTTAACACATATTAAAAATGATAAAATTGTCAAAGAATATCGAAAAATATTATAAAAATTGTTAAAAAATGTAAGAAAAAATTATAAAATTTATTAAAGAATGTAAGAAAAAGTTGTAAAAAGTGTTAAAAAATAAAAAAAAATTTAGGCCAATGCATTCTCTTATATATGCGAGGCAACCTATGGTCGACTCGCATATATAAGAGAATGCATTGGCACAGGGCATAAGTGTAACTATCACAATGTGGTCGTTGAGCCGGTTCCAATGATATCCATATCTGTATGGTTCTATTGAGACAGACCCAAGATAATTTAGGCTGTTGCAGCTTCATTTGGGCTATTTTTCTGGGCGTTTTGTTGGGTAAAGAGTTAAGGGATCCGAATGAGTATTTAGACTAAGAAACCAACAGAAAAGGTTAATACTCCAAGAAAAACTGGTAGGTCTTCCTGGTGAAAATCTTCAAAACAACACAAAAATCATCCCAATTAACTGTGTGAAGTTCCGAAGCAGCGAAGCCTCAAATATAAATGGCTGTAGGGTCAAAGGAAGAAATTATTCAGAATCAGAATTACTTACCGCGATTTCATGCACTTGGCTAATTTCTGATTTCAGGTCATCTGAAATATGTCACAATAAAAACTCAACAGCATATTCAAATGGTAAGGTGAAAACAGCTGAAAATTGGTACAAGAGTACATGAGAATAGGCACAGAAGTACCAAAGAATTGGTACTGACGCAGGAGTAAAAGAGCGATACTTTTCAAGTTATTGAAATCAGTCAGAAATAAACTTGAATAGATCCTTATCTTATTAGCCCTTTCTATATTTTATTGCACACCCAATGGCTTATTTGTGCGAAATACAGCAAAATACAGAATAATTGAAACGTTCAATAAAAAGATGTGCATTGTTCTTGAACAATACAAACCTATTACCTCAACAACGTCACTGGGGACGTCAACTTTAACAGAAAATGCCTTCGCTATAGTATGGGGTATTGTCTAAATTAAGCACATGTTTGTTCAATTAAATACAACAATATCGACCTAAAGCTGCAATCTTTAGAGCGTGCAATAAACATAGAACAACACAGTTGTGTGAACATGTTAATGTTATTGCACTCATTTGTCGTGCCGCGAGGTAAAACTCTGGTTCTCGTTTTACCATCGCGTCACAACAAACTCGTGCAATAACGTTAACCAGTTCACACACTTGTGTCGTTCTATCTATAAATTCTCATTGATTAGTAGTTTATAGACATTTGTTGAACTTATTATCTGAACATAGACCTTCAATAAATAAGGACTCCATTGTACTTGTATTAATATCTGTCGTCTGCTTAATTTTCCTGAAAACCCCCTCCCAGTTGAATAATAGACCATTCCAATGTATCAATTTATAACTGAATGGGTGAATCTATTTAGTGGAGAAAGGGATAATGCATTATAAGACAAGGGGGGTATCTGAGCTGATTTCATCTCCAGTATACCAGATTTAGGCATATTAGGAACAATGTTAAAAGTGATAAACAGATTAACAGGAGCGGAAGTCAAAATTAGCCGATATTTGGGTTATCTGTTTATAATTGGCATCGGTAAAAAACCACCACCGTTCCAGGCTGTTCTGATTGTTTTTGCTTTTCCAGTAAAGTGAGTAAACAGTAATTGATTGTTCAAATAAATAGTTGTTTTATGAGTTGTATGGTAAGTATTGTAAATATGTGACCCGCCATATCAAAACCAGTCGTAAGTCGGGATTTATAATACTGAGTAAATACATAAAATATAAAAAAAAAATGCAAAACAATCTGAATTTTTTTTATTTTTTTTGGACACATTTGTATATAGTTCTACTCTGTCGACATAAAGTAGCATAAAGTGAAGTTTGTGTTTATTAATGTGCTTTTTTAATTTGACATATAGTGGTGTATATTTATTAAGAATTTAGCTAATTTGTCTTTAAATGTGATTATCTCTGATTATCTCTGGAATCGGTTTATGCTGACATTCAAAATCCTACAACTTTGGACCGCAACAACACATTACGTGTGCGACCTATGTAAAGCTCTTATCACACTCTATAACATGCAGCACGTAACTCAAATAAAACATTTTTCGACTTACGACTAGTTTTGATATGACAAGTCACATATGGTCAGTCTATTATATTTAATACAGTACATTGTGGCTAATACAGTGAAGAAACGTCAAAATGTAACACATTGGATGATTGCCACAGTCCCAACCTGCAAGCAGTGGCGGATCACCAATGATACAAGTGGTTTATTACCCATCAGCATATACTCAGGGATCGCTCAACCCGCTCCACCCAAACTATTTAAGCCTTAACAGACAGTTTGCTGAACCTACATCATGCAGCCACTTTGTCACTGGAATGATTGAGGCATTTCAAAACCCATTTGTCAAAGAAGCCTTGAGATAAACACTCAGCAACTAAAGCTCTTAAGGAGGTCGCAGACGATCTGGACAGTAGAAGTTCTCGACTGAAAGCTATCGTTGAAAACCAACAGCGGGAGATAACTAGCCTACGAAACGAAAATGATGACCTTGGATCATACACGATGAGGGACTCACTTCGCATTTCCGGTATAAAGGAAAAAGCTAATGAGGATAGTGTGGGGCTGATAGACAGTTCTTGGAACTACGATGGGGTTGTGTTTGTAAAATCTCTGGGAGGTGAAGTAATCTGCCTAACACAACAGGATATCACCACAAACTGGAATCGAAGCTCGGAATCAACTGGAAACTGTACATGTAACTCTCTACTGTGTTTCCGGGGATGTTAACCCCTGTGTTGTCTTCGTTGTCTGAGCCTCTCTTGGACTGAACCTGATGAATGTCCTTCCAGGCAAATAAGACTGGGCACACAATAAAAATTACTTTAAGACATTCTCAAGGTTCCCAAACAATTATATGAGAATTTATTTGAAGCACAGTGATTTAGAGCAACAGCATGGAAATATGGCTTGTTGCCATTCATCAGAACGCTCTCAGTGGGAGCTTTTCGATGAATGGCAACAAGCCATATTTCTGACTAAATCCTGAAAAATTACCCATAATTCTGCTGTGGTTAAGAAGTCGATTATTTAGGGCATTACTGTATATTAGTTAAGTACCTATAGGGAACTTTGGCCTCGGCAGCTTGTTTGGTGGGTGCTCCAGCTTCGTTTCTTCCAGTGCTATTGCGGCAGCCGAGTGATCTGCTTTCTTAATATTCGGCCCCGAATCTGTGTTCTCATCTTTTCCTAATTTCCGTTTCACAGTCAATGGCTTCTTGTGGGCTTGGCCTTGTTCGTCAAACAGCGTGCATTGATGTTGGATCTTAAAAATAAATAAAATACCATATAATATTTAAATTCTCATAGATTGTGTCTAATAACATAACAACAAGAGAGAAAACTGATACACTTAATAAATAATAAGAAGTAGTCAACAGGATTGTAAATAACTTTAGGAGACATGTGTTTGGCAAGATAATACGGTAATTAATCTATGTTGGTGTGATTATTACTAGAATAGACATGCAATAAAATGGCTCCAAGAATATACGAGACGTCTGTTCCATGACGCGGACAGCGCCTCTATAACACTGTCTCAGTTCCAGTCCAAACCAGCTAATTGTACACAGAACCTATTATTTTGCCCGTGCGACGTGACCTTGGGATTTCTATGAAACTTGGTATGTGGGGGGTACTAGGGATACTTTCGTATGGGGAGTCTTATAAGCATATTCACTTGCCTGTGCGACGTGACCTCGACCTTGAAATCGAGTCAATTCAAGGTCAAATCGCCAATTTTGATGGGATTTTGGCGACATTTTATACATAGGGTTACTTTTGTCCACTGAGTGTTTTGGACGGGTCAAATCATGACCCCGACCTGACCTTGACCTTCAAAATGATCAATTCAAGGTCAAATCGGGATAAACCGGATGGATTTCGACGGGCACGTTTGTCGGGTGCTTTTGTCCGGGCAGTGTTTTGGACTGGTCAAATCGTGACCCCACTTGACCTTGACCTTCAAAATGGACAATTCAAAGCCCGGACGAAGTAGGGTCACCTTCTAGTCTATACTATATATTTTGAGACTTCCGTATATATATGTGTGTGTGGGTACTTCATAGAATCCAAAACGTGTGTACAGATTGAGCTCAAACTTCCTATGTAAGTGTAAAATCCCATCGACACGACCGTGGTCACGTTTTGGAGAAGCTCAGAGCACCGTTTCTCCAATCCCAAATCACCGCAATCGGCACTTCAGGGTTAAGACATCAACGATCTTTATATTGACCTTATACGGAGGCGTTAACAATTAACGCTCTTTATTGCAATGGACGTGGCTAAACGACTGACCCCATGCGTCCGAAATACGGATGCGGATTCCAATGGACATGGCTAAACGACTGACCCCATGCGTCCGAAATACGGATGCGGACGAAATGCAATTATCTCGACTAAAAAGGCAGAATTGATCTAAGAGCTCGAAATATTATGCAGAGGGATTTCACGACGGAGTTTAGGACGGGGAGGACGGGTACCATGAATTAACTCATTGAAAAACAAAGAATGCGTTATCTCGGAAACGGGTGGAGCTATCGACTTGAAATTTGCTATGTGAATGTATCTTGCCCCGGATACAAATTTTATCGGGACGCCGAGCCCGTGCGACGCCAGCTTCGCGCATGCGCAGACAAGATCTCAGAAACGGGTGGAGCTATCAACTTGAAATTTGGTTAAATTAAAAACATGTCATGTTTCTGAAACAAAGCCATGAGACGAATGCCGCCAGTGGCGGGCTAACCTGCTTGTCTATTATATATTTTGGAAGATCTGTGTGTCTGTCTGTGTGTGTGTGTGTCTGTCTGTTCGCGATGGACTCGAAAACGATGGAACCGATTTCGATGAAACTTGGTATGTGGGGGTATTTTCGGCCGGGAAGTGACATAGGCCTATTAATTTGCCCGTGCGACGTGACCTTGACCTTGAAATCTGGTAATTTCAAGGTCAAATGCCCGAATATCAGGGGATTTCGATGAAACTTGGTATGTGGGGGTATTTTCGGCCGGGAGTGGCATAGGCCTATTAATTTGCCTGTGTGACATGACTTTGACCTTGAAATCGGGTCATTTCAAGGTCAATTGCCCGAAGATCACGGGATTTCGATGAAACTTGGGATGTCTAGGGATACTTTCGTGTGGGGAGTCTCATAAGCCTAGTCATTTGCCTGTGCGACGTGACCTTGACTTTGAAATCGGGTCAATTCAAGGTCAAATCGTGAATTTTTATGGGATTTTCATGAAATTTGATACATAGGGTTACTTTTGTCCACTGAGTGATTTGGACGGGTCAAATCGTAACCCGACCTGACCTTCACCTTCAAAATGGACAATTCAAGGTCAAAGCCTTGACGAAGTCGGGTCACCTTCTAGTCTATTATATATTTTGGAAGATCTGTGTGTGTGGGGGTGTGTGTGTGTGTGTGTCTGTGTCATCGCGATGGACTCGAAAACGGCCTAGCTGATTTCGATGAAACTTGGTATGTGGGGGTATTTTCGGCCGGGGACTGGCATAGGCATATTAATTTGTCTGTGCGACGTGACCTTGACATCGGGTCATTTCAAGGTCAAGGCATATTAATTAAAGGTCAAATGCCCGAATATAACGGGATTTCGATGAAACTTGGTATGTGGGGGTACTTTCGACCGGGGAGTGGCATAGGCCTATTAATTTGCCCGTGCCACGTGACCTTGAAATCAGGTCATTTCAAGATCAAACGCCCGAATATCACTGGATTTCTATGAAACTTGGTATGTGGGGGTACTTTCGGCCCGGGAGTGGCATAGGCCTATTAATTTGCCCGTGCGACGTGACTTTGACCTTGAAATCGGGTCATTTCAAGGTCAAACGCCTGAATATCACGGGATTTCGATGAAAATTAGTGTCTAGGGATACTTTCTTAGGGGAGTCTCATAAGCCTATTCATTTGCCCGTGCGACATGACCTTGACATCGGGTCAAATCGCGAATTTTTATGGGATTTCCACGAAATTTGACACATAGGGTTACTTTTGTCCACTGAATGTTTTGGACGGGTCAAATCGTGACCCCGACCTGACCTTGACCTTCAAAATGATCAATTCGAGGTCAAATCGGGTAAAATTGGATGGATTCACGGTCAAAGCCCGGACGAAGTCGGGTCACCTTCTAGTATATAAGTATCACTCTTTGCAGCCAAATAAACAGGCTGGCATGTTTATTTTTTAATTTGAGCATGGACCAATGTCTTAGTTGAGTCTACATCGAGGTATTGTCTAATTTGTCGGATTTTGTATAAACCTCTGAACGCCTTCTTACACATATTAGAGATATGGTTATCCATTGTCATGTTTGTGTCAAAATATGATCCCAGGTTGCGAACAGTGTCTTTTGTTGGTATGTCGGCGTCTCCCACATGAATTGAACTGATGTTGACTTTCTGAAGTTGTTGTCGAGAACCAATGATTATGAATTCAGTCTTATCGTCATTTATCATGAGTCGGTTGGTAATCATCCACGCTCTAATGTCCACAATACAGTTCTCCACAGTTTGACGTGCTTTAGTTTCGCCTCTCTCTGTCAGTCGAAAATGAAAAGTAGATTTGGGTATCATCTGCATAGCCGTGAACATCGGGGAGGTGACTTTCAACAACTGAGAATAATTTCGAAATGTAGAATAAGAACAGCACGGGTCCAAGACAATTTCCTTGTGGAACTCCGCACTCGATGGGGAAATTTGTAGACTTTGAGCCATTAATGGATATTGGCTGTGATCGGTTCGTGAGGTAAGATTTCAACCAGATAGCTGCAGTGCCGCGAACACCAAAGTCAGATTGTAGGGTATCTAGAAGAATATCATGGCGGACGGTGTCGAAAGCAGCGCATCGGGGAGGTGACTTTCAACAACTGAGAATAATTTCGAAATGTAGAATAAGAACAGCACGGGTCCAAGACAATTTCCTTGTGGAACTCCGCACTCGATGGGGAAATTTGTAGACTTTGAGCCATTAATGGATATTGGCTGTGATCGGTTCGTGAGGTAAGATTTCAACCAGATAGCTGCAGTGCCGCGAACACCAAAGTCAGATTGTAGGGTATCTAGAAGAATATCATGGCGGACGGTGTCGAAAGCAGCGCTCAAATCTAGTAGCACAAGCAGAGTGACCTTTCTTGTTTCCATGCTGCAGAGAATATCATTTTGGACTTTAAGCAGCGCGGTTTCAGTTGAATGGTGTTGACGGAAAGCAGAAGTGTCTATTGGAAGAGGTGCATGTTGTTCGCTGTGCTGAATCAGTTGGTCTATCACTGCCTTTTCACACAATTTAGAAATGAAGGATAGGTTGCTGACGGGTCGAAAGTTCTTGAAAACAAGGTCAGCACCGGATTTCTTAAGAGGGTGAACTATGGCTGTTTTCCAGCTACTGGGAAAATGTCCTTGGCTTAATGATAGGTTTATCAACTGGGTGATGATAGGTATCAGGGAGTCACATTTCTTGAGTAGCTTTGTTGGTATAGGATCGAGTTCACAAGATGCATTTGAAGAGTGTTTGATGATTTTAACGACGTTGTCAAGGTCGAGATCGTCGAATGTTGTGAACGTTTCCGTGGCTTCCTCTTTGTCGACACAAGGTGCTTTCATGGTGATGTTGTCAATCTTCTGTTGGATAAGTTCTATCTTTTCAGAAAAGAATTCACCAAACTGCTCCGCCAATTGTCCTGCGTCATCATGCGGTGGTAGTGTCTCATTCGGTTTCTCCTCACACATCTTTTTCACAACTTTGAAAAGTTGCCTGCCCTTACCGAACAGAATGGCTTATTAAGCCATCCCTAAGCCCTTGCTTAGCCATCAGAGACCAATGATGGCTAAGATAAACCATCACTATATTTATATTAGCACTCATGAAGAATAAGAAAGGGTGTGATGGCTAAGGTAGCCATCCAATCAGGAAGAATTTCTGGTGATGGCTAAGGTGATGGTTAGTCGATGGCTAACAACATGGAATTATATTCACTAGCCATCATTACTGGTGGTTAAGAATTTATTCGATAACCATCAGACTGGAGAATTTTTAACATTCAAATGTTATTAGCCTTCACCAAAGTCATATTAATGGTTAGAAGACCTTCTCTCCTGGGACTGCCATAGACCTGACATATGGCTGCCATATGTTGGTCCAACCAGATAGAGGCTGCATAAATGCATCATGGGATATTGTACTCAACAACATTTGAATTGTAACTGCTAGTCTGTATACACTGCTCAAGTTTGTTGTTCCAGTTTTTTTACACTTATGTTCTTAGCAGTCTTATAAACTTGTGATTTCTTTAGTTAAGATTCATTGGACTAGAACTGTAATGGCTTCAAGATAGCTGAGCCTGCTAATTTTAAAAGTTGTGAAATAACTCTCAGAAATCCGCATGTTTATCAAACATTCTGCCTGAGATTCTGAGAAAATATCCTGCTGCCACTAAGATACATGTATATACAAATTAATCTGGAAATTGGTAAGTACAATCCTCAGCACTATATTTTCTAATTTATTGGGCATGATATGACACATTAAACATCTTGAAAAAAACATATTCATATTTAACCATTCCGATGGGAGCTTCTTGAAATTTTTTGAAAATCCTGTACCAATGCAATTCTCTAGCTAGCCAGTAAAATTCTCTTATATATACAAGGCTTGATCCCTATAGATGGGAAACTTGCATATATAAGAGAATTCAGCTGGAACCACGTTCTTTAATGCTGCACCAGCATATATAGTTCTCATATAGGAAGGGTTAAAGATCTATCTTGACCAGACTATTTTCTTTTGAATTTTGACAAAAAATCTGCAGAAATCTTTGGCTGGCCCAGCCTAATGTGAAGATGTTGCATGATTCCAGATACCATGCAGTCCGTGTGTCCAGTGATACAATTGCAAATAGTTTCCACTGTATTTATGATGAAAACTTGGCAAAAGATAACAAAAATAATTGACATTGTTAAATATGTTGTTAAAAATTATTTTTATGATATAACATATTATTTTAAAGATAATTCATTCTCAAATAGATGATGCCAAAGAGTTATATTCCTCCTGAAGCAAGTTATATAACATAGCCATCACTAAATGTCCAGGGCTAACAATCCGATGGCTTACTAGCCATCGGCCTACTAGCCATCGGCTTACTAGCCATCGGCCTACTAGCCATCAGCCTACTAGCCATCGGGTTACTAGCCATCGGCCTACTAGCCATCAGCTTACAAGCCATCAGTAGTGTACTAGCCATCGGCCTACTAGCCATCCATCCATCGAGGGCTAAGCGATGGCTTAGCTCATTTAAATATTTCGGCCTATAGGAGGGCTAAGCGATGGCTAATAAGCCATCATCTAGCCATCACCTAGCCTCGATGGCTAAATTTTGCATTAGCCATCCATATCCTCTGAAAACTACTAGCCATCAGTAAGCCATCATTCCTTCTCTTCCGAGTGCTAAAGAATGGCTAACAGATGGCTAATGATTTCGGTAAGGGTGGTGTCACCTTCGCACTTGTTGATCGAGTCGGTGTAGTGTGACTTCCGGGCTTCCTTTAGTTGATTGGAGAACCTGTTTCGGGCATCACAGTACGATCTTTCATGTTCTGCAGACGTGCCTCGGGTCCTCTCCTTTTTTTCTCCCATCGGCTTTGAGTACTTTCAGGTTGTCGTTGAACCAGGGTAGCGTTGGACGCACGACTATTGTTTTGGTCTTAGTTGGTGCATGTTGGTCTAGCAGCTGGGATAACGTGTTGTTGTAACAAGACACAAATCCATTTAAATCAGTCCATTATTGTTTATGCAGATCTGATTCTTTGATGTCACTGTCGAATTTCTCAATATTGATGTTGTTAATTGTGCGGAAAGTCACAGTTTTCTTTGTCAACTTCGGTCTGAGGGTGCTGATTGTGCAGTCCACAAAGGAATGATCTGAGAGTTTAGTTGTCACGGTTGGTGGGGTTATGGAAAAGTCGTCTGAACATCTGGTGATGATGAGGTCTAGATTATGACGAGATTCATGTGTAGTAGTTGTGACGTGTTGTGTCAGTCCATACGAATCTAGGAGTTTGTCAAAGTTTCGAGCAGTAGCGTCGCACTATTATTATTTGGTCATTAGACATGCCAGAGTGAAAATTCCAGCACTATCAGGCACTATTCAATATTAACTTGAGGTGAAATGCAAACCAGCACTCCTATTCAGTCATCACTTTTATTTGGCACCAGAGAGTGATTTATCTTATACCTACATATGTTCTTAAGTGTTGGTTAAGGTCATAATCTATGTTAAAACACATTTATTAGTGAAAACAACTTAAAACAATGTCCATAATGTGGGTTGAAAAAAATTTGCACAAACAATTTTTTTCAGACTTCTGAGATGCACCCACCCCGCCCGGTAATGGGCCGGTATAGGTATGTTTTTGGAAGATCTCCCCTGTATTACTTATAACTTATACCTACCCAGTTCCTAGGTGTCTGTAAAGGCCATAACCTGCCTTAGAACACAGTTATTAATGTGAATAGAAAAAAATTGCAGAATTTCTAATTAAACAATCCAAACTTGAGTTATCGTCCAGAAACCAAAGAAAAAACAAGAAAAAATTTAATTTTCCAAGTCGAAAACCTTATAACTCTGAGAAAAATCATCGGATCAAACTCAAATTCGAACGTGACCTGTATTTTGATATCAATAACTCACAAAAAAACGGAATTTTCAATTGAACAGTCCAAACTTGAGTTATCATCCGGAAACCAAAGAAAAAAGAAGAAAATTTAATTTTCTAAGTTGAAAAAAGTCCATAACTCGAGGAAAAATCATCGGATCAAACTCAAATTTGTACTCAACCTGTATCGTGATATGACTGATCCACATACAAACGGTATTTGCAATTAAAGAATCCAAACTTGAGATATCATCTGGAAACCGAAAAAAGTGCGAAATTTTCTAAGTACAAAAAAAAGTTGAAAAAATGGAAATAACTCCATAAAAGAATTTCGGATGAAACCCAGAATTGCAGAGCACCTGTCTGCTTGGTTGAGACACCTACATACATACATTCAATCAAATCGGATGATCATTACTGGAGATATAACTCCGGACGGACGGTACGACGGACGCACGGACGGAGCTGATTACAATAGTCCCCCGAAAATAAATTTTACGGGGGACAATAAAGCCGACTATTCTCATCTATTTAATGTTAATCTAACCAATGTACAACTCGATTGGAGAACATTTAAGAAACATAGACAAAACGACTGATAAGTACTGCCGGTAATTGTAATAACATACATTTATAAGGTCATTAAAGGAATATTATTCTGAAAATTTGTTATTATTTTCTTTCAATCTACCAATATTTAATATATAATTAAAATGTCCAATTTGCCCAAATAATCTTGTGTTTGATTGCTAATTTTGTTTTTATAACGAAAAAAAAAACTACCAAAGATCTTATGTTGTAGACGAAGTCACGTGATTGAAGTCACATGATTAGCGGTTGGTGTGGTCACATGATTTAACACGTGACAATGACGTGGCGATTAGTGGAATTCCCATTACTATCAAAACAAAGCGACCGCTGTATTGGAAAACTAGTAATTCTCGAAGTGAAAATTGAAATTGTGATGGAGTTTATCTATGTATATATGGCATTGGGCATATATTATCAACCTTTTTGTGTCAATTACGCATAACAAAAGCATTATAAAAGATATAAACGTTGCAGCGGTTTGTTTGAACATCCAATTATATATACCAATTTTTTAAGAGGGATAATAATCCGGTTTAATAAGTAATCACATATACAAACACTCTTTATTCGCACCATATCAGGAATAGGCTTAACAATGAACGCTCTTTATTGAGTCATGGTAAATGGAATTGGGGGCTCGACTTTGGATAGTTGACAGTGACTATTTACTAATTACATCAATACACATAAATACATGTACACAAACTTTCGATATATATGCTTAATATACCAGTCCAAGTCAAAGCAATTTCTGGTTTAGTAAACGATCTTTATTAACACCATATCAGGAATAAGCTTAACATGGAACCCTCTTTTTTGTGTCAGTTTGATGGAAAGTGTGGACTCGACTTAGAATAGTTGTCATCATGAATATTTACTAAATTATTCATCAATATACTGCCCACTTTAACTGCAATTTTATGTATTTGTAACCATGCCCGACTACGAAAATATTAAACGCTCTTTATTTGGCATATGCATTTCGCTTTTTAGCGATAGGTTCGATTGGATATACTCATGGCTGGACGCTTGAGCAAATTTATATTCTTTACAGGAGTTGACGAAACAAATTCTGGTCCATTTCGTCGGCAACCACTTTAATAGTTTCTGATTTTGCGCAACGAGTTTCCCATAGAAATCCCGCCAAATGTCACGTTTAAAAACGAACATGATTTGGAAATGAATGTAGAAATATATCTAATTAAGAGTCAGTATACCAGCCACAACCGAAAATATCCATTACCCTGCAGTGAGCCCCACACATATATAGAAGCATATAGAAGAGTGTCGTCTGCTCATGTTTGTCTGGGGCTCTGTATGGGTGAAATTATAAAATTGTTAAAGAATACAAGAAAAAATTATTAAAATTGTAAAAAATTGTTAGGCCAATGCATTCTCTTATATATGCGAGGCGACCTATGGTCGACTCGCATATATAAGAGAATGCATTGGCACAAGGTAAAAAAATCCGACTGGATTTGATATGACGGGTCACACCATATGATCGATTATAAGAGAGACGGAAAGGTGGTAAGTGTATTTATTTGGCATTGTCAAAAATGAATGAACGAAAAATGGGACATCGATCTTTGCGATCATCGATCTTTGTGATCATAATAGGGGTGGCTTTCCGATAGTGTTTTGTTGTATTCATCAGGATAGCAACACTTTAAGTGTGGTCCGCATCTAATGATAACTACCCAGAGGACAGACAAAATATATATAAATATAAATTAACTAGAAGACACCTTTGTGGCATAGCTAGTCACAAGGTAATAGTTAGGTATTAAAGGTACTCAACCCGTAAAGAGGGTCCCCATCTCAACAGATTCCAACAACAACAATCCGATCAGAGGGTCCTATATTACTATTTCTTTGGCTTTGGGGGTAAAAAATATTTGATTCGAGTCGAGGAACCCACCAAACAAAGCTCAGAGTTATTAGATATTGATTTTTGAAAATTCTTATGTTCTCGAGATGAGTACTTATAACTGCCGTCAATTTGGTAACCTGCTCAAGATATTACGCCAAAATTCTATTCAAACAGACAAGGATGGATAACTCTATAATCAAGTGGGTAATAATAACGAATTTTTGACTATCTTCTGGGCCAGAAAGAATTCCCGATAATGAAAAATAATAGATTTCTAAAATTGATATCTAACAAATCTGAGCTTTGATGGGTGACTTCCTCGACTCGAATAAAACATTTTTGACCCCCGAAGCCATTGAAATAGTAATTGAGAGGAGTTTTATCGGGTTGAGTACCTTTAAACACATTTCACTCAAAATGGTATAAAAGATAGATTTCCTATTACGCAAAGAACAAACACTTCACATCCAAACTGAGCAATGTTCTAAAACCTGTTATTTATTATTATTTGTTTTATAACGAGAGTTGCACAGCGACTGCATTTATCCCATCAATTCGCTAAGACCTGACACCTATAAGCTGATACACGTGTGGTAGATTGTTTTAACCCTTTACCCAACAAAACGGCCAAAACCGGCCAAATAAAGCTTCAACAGCCTAAAATATCTTCGGTCTGTCTCAATAGAACCATACAAATATGGATATCATTGGAACCGGCTCCTTGACCACATTGTGATAGTTACAGTTAGCTCTGTGCCAATGCATTCTCTTATATATGCGAGTCGACCATAGGTCGCCTCGCATATATAAGAGAATGCATTGGCCTAAAAAAATCTTTTTTTAACACTTTTTACCATTTTTTCTTACATTCTTTAACAATTTTATAATTTTTAATGTGTTAAGCCAATGCATTCTCTTATATATGCGAGGCGACCTATGGTCGACTCGCATATATAAGAGAATGCATTAGCACAGGGCCGTTCTGTTGGGTAAAGGGTTAAAGATAATAACTGAACCAATGCAAGATTAGATGCCTGAATGAGTCAGTTGCTAAATATAGATCCAATGGAACACGCGGAACGATACACAAATCCCATTGGTAGGATTTGCGGGCAGTATTATACCAACATAAAAGATGCATAATCTGATTAAGCGCCCCTCAATTACTATTGATTTGGATTCGGGGATAAAAAAATACATGTATTTGATTCAAGTCGAGGAATCCACAATAAAGTTCAGAGTTTCTAATAATAACGCCAGTTTCTGGTCAATTATGTACAGTAGTTGTACTAGCACATAAACCTACCTTAAACAGCTTGAGTTGAAGACATCCCTCACCGATATCTCGAATGCCAGGGAACTAGTCACACTAGTCGATGATGAATCGACCTACGTTAAATATAAGCTTACCTTGGGTGCTGGGGAACCAGTCGCTCTGGTGTATAAACCTGCCATTATATTAAACAGATAGAGTCTGGGATATTCCCTATCCCGGATAAGAGACTCCCATTGGTCGAGCTCTCTAACAACTTCTGATTGGTTCATGAGCGCTCTAACAGCTTCTGCTTGATTGAGGTCTCTCACAACTTCTGATTGGTCAGAGTCTCTCACAGCTTCCGATTGGTCAAGCTCTCTCGTAACTTCTGATTGGGCAAGATTTCTCACAGCTTCTGATGCCATTGAGTTCTTCTCACTTTGTTCCATTTTCTACGTAAACTCGTCAAAATTCTAAAAACAGACAAACTAACGACCGTAAATCAAGTAAAATGAAAGTGTCAATAAGACTGTAGCTCAACTTGAGGAGGATATCATTTAGAAAACGTTATGCAATGCAGTAACCAGTAGGACGAGATTAAATACACACCCGATACTTCGCAATAATAAATTTAGTCTACATTCCAACTGAGTCATACATCATCAGCAATGCTAGCTGATGTATTATGCATTGTGTTCCCGCAATAAAATTTTCCAGAATGGCCCAGCCATTGTTTACACCTAAATATCAAAAGCAATTAACGCAGTCAAAAAGGTTAAATACTGTAACAATGAGACATCTGCAAAGATACAACCGCGAATACAAACATCTAATCAGCATGCAATATACGTTATTACATGTAATCAAAGTTACCCCATAGCTCCTATGTTTTTTTTTATTTTAGTTCTCTATCAACAAAATAAAAAATACATACAAATTTCATTTTGGTAGTCATCTTTCTGGTTCCCTGGGACCGATATTTGGTCAATGTGACTCCTGTGGAATCTTCTGTCAAACGTGATGACATATCTTCGAAAGCAATCTCATTATCTCTGCCTGACAAAGGACTAATGCTGTTTTGGGAATATTTTTCATTTTTGGCTGCCATCTTGGACACCATCTTGAATCCTGAATTTTCCCCAAGACGGATTTTAGCAGATTTTGGGTATGTTATTCCCGATACTTTTCCACACAAAATGATATTCAACCTCCCAACGACCACACTATATAAATATAGAAGATGGTGACAATCCACAGACTGGCTAGCATCGTTCACATAGAGTAGGAAAAGAAGGGGGCCTAAGATTTACCCTTGATGGACACCACAGGTGATACGTTCAAATTTGGATAGTGTGCCATATATATCTACTGCTTGCATTCTATTTGTTATATAAGACTCCATCCATGTCAGAGATATTTTATCAAATCCAATTGCTCTAAGTCTAAGCACAGTTACTGGACATAAAGTCCCAAAAATACGGTTTTATCGAGTTTATAAATCGGTACCTGCGCATCTTCCCCCCGGGGGGGGGGGGGGGGGGGGGGGGGGAGATAAACTGGTTTTACCTAGGTTATCTCCCCCCCCCCCCCCCGCCCTGATCATCTTCCCCCCGCCTGAATTTTCCATACCTTAACATCTATTGCCCCCCCCCCCCCCCCCCGTGTCCAGGCCTGTTTTGGTACCGCCGTACCGGTAACCAGGTCTGGCAAATGTGAGAATACAGCTACAATAGCTGTATTCAGCCAACCTAGCTGTATTCAGCTATATATTATACTCTCAAACCGGCTGTTTTTCGATAATAAACTAGAAGCGCTAATTTGCGCATCAAAATTAGGCTACCCTATTCTCCGGCCACCCTCAACCAAATCAAAATCGTCGCTTGTGTTCTGACAAAGTGTTGCCTTTTGTCGGCACGGTGATGGTGATTATGTGTGAAAACTTACTACGGCGGTCGATGTCGGTCATAACGGGTAATAACTCTCTTATGCAATGCGGAATACCTTGAAAAATACATTAAATACAATATTTATCACCGAAGATGGAACATCTTAATCATTCCCGGAAGTATCAATATGATGCTGCTAAAACGCAGTTTGGTTGGTGCATTAAAACAGGTAAAAAGGGGAACATCTCTAGCCAGAGTTTAACTGAGCGAGTTCCACTCACTGCTTGAGCTGATTCTCTCCAAAAATAAGGAAACGCATACTTGTATGTCGAATCGCGAAAATACAAATACCAATGTTATGTTTAGTAAGTTTTCACACATTATATATTTTCCCGCCAAAACAGATTGAAT
Organism: Siphonodentalium dalli; assembly: GCA_032622095.1. NCBI lineage: Eukaryota > Metazoa > Mollusca > Scaphopoda > Gadilida > Siphonodentaliidae > Siphonodentalium > Siphonodentalium dalli. The sequence goes on along the minus strand of CP136066.1, from coordinate 35,921,192 downwards.
AGTTCTGACTCGCTAACGACCAGGACTTCATGTTTTCATTTCAGTTGTCCCTATGTTGTGCCATACTAGTACATTTGCAATATGCCGCACAATATCTGTATATACAGTTATGAATAGTTACCAGTATCGCTCACAAACCGCTAGTGGTATGTAATTCTAAATGCTTGATATAGGTACACCATTCTAACGCCCCCTACCGGTTTAGCATCGGGAAGAAGTAAACGAGTGTTAAAAAATTGGGATGAGTTTGATCTTTATTTTATAAGTTAGTTAATGAATGCATTTGCAGAAAATAATCCCCAGAATATTTACTGACATCGACCACCGTAGTAAGTTTTCACACAAAATCAGAATTGCCGTGTCGACAAAAGGCAACACTTTGTCAGAACACAAGCAACGATTTTGATTTGGTTGAGGGTGACCGGAGAATATGGTAGCCTAATTTTGATGCGCATATTAGCGCTTCTAGTTTATTATCGAAAAACAGCCGGTTTGAGAGTATAATATATAGCTGAATACAGCTAGCTAGGTTAGCTGAATACAGCTATTGTAGCTGTATTCTCACATTTGCCAGACCTGGTAAGTTGGTAACAGGTATGGCCTAGCTCCAGGGAAGCTCTAAAGATTTACACTCTTTAGAGCTTCAGATTGGGTCAGTAGTGGCCAAATCTGATGCTCATACCTTTTCTAATTACAGGCGACAAAGGACTCCTGGTCGCAGATTCTGCTTGGTTCTCTTATTATGGTGACAATAAAGACAAGATTCCACCAAAAGTTCCGAAATCCGCGCCTTCATGAGCTAAAATAAAGACTTTTGTCATTTGTGCAAAAGAAATTGTTGTCTGTCTGTTTACGGAAGCGATATTTCACCACATGTTAATGCTGTTTGTCATGCGCAGTTCAATGTTTCATGATGGTCAATAAAACGTGTACTCCACCCCGAAGACGACTGTTGGAAATGTGTACTTGGAAGATATTATGGAAAAACTAAATTCTTTTGCTAAATGTTATGCTACTATGCCAATTTATTACATATGTAATAAAAATATTACCGAAAAATTATCAACATATACTTTTTAATAGAATTGTTGCTTCGAAAATATACTATTTAAAACGTGTACTCCAAGCCAGAATGAGAAAAAGTGTAGCCGAGTTAGATCATGCTTTATTACCCACTTCTACAAAATGTTGTATTATACTTTCAACAAGTTGTAGAAATATATTGGTGATATGAAGTAATTATTTTATTCAGTGAAACATAATCACTTCTCACATTTGTCATGCATGGTGTCAAAAAAATGACATAATCACATCGTCGCGCATTGATAGCTGCGCGAACTGTGTTTGTATTCTAACACCCATAAGGTTTGCTTTCGTGTGCCTATTGCGTATATATATACAATAACAACATTTGTTCAAAATAAGCTTTAGTTATCAGAATCGATTTACTGCAACAGACTAATGCTATAAACCAGTCTTGAAACTGTATGGTAAAAAAAAGTCTCAAAACTTGTTAGGCCTATTTATGAACAATAAAATGGCGATATATTATCACTAAAGTGTCACTAAATAGGTTATTATAATTAGCGTTTGTTTCGCTAATATGAAAACATGTTACACCTAAAAATATTTGCTTTTGGAAAAGAGCATTCCGTGTGAGTCTATTCCTGATATGGTATAAATAAATAGCGTTTGTTTCACTACTGTGCGAACAACGGACGACCAGATGATGGTGCAAGTTTGTAGCTGTTAGTGCAGGGGGAAAACCAGGACAAAGAAAACTATAACAAAACGGCTACCATGAAGTCTGCTTATCCCAATCCCAGATACAGGACGAGAGTAGGTACCGTAATTAAACTGAACAAATAGACACTGAATGGAAAAAAAAAACCCGATATTGGCCAAATGTATGAGTCGGATCCGGAGTAGGGCAGTAGACCTACACTTTTTAATGCTATTTCGATGTACACTTTATTATAATAGGAGAATGATTGTTTTGTTCAACTTTTAATGAAGTTAACAATGGTATAAGTATATATACCGTATAGTGATGCAATTATACCATATATCTTCCGAGTATCGGTACCGGTATACACACAATTTCCCCGAGTCGGCGTCAGGGCCGGAGTATGTCATTTTTTGACACCATGACAAATGTGAGAAGTGATTATGTTTCACTGAATAAAATAATTACTTCATATCACCAATATATTTCTACAACTTGTTGAAAGTATAATACAACATTTTGTAGAAGTGGGTAATAAAGCATGATCTAACTCGGCTACACTTTTTCTCATTCTGGCTTGGAGTACACTTTTTAAATAGTATATTTTCGATGCAACAATTCTATTAAAAAGTATATGTTGATAATTTTTCGGTAATATTTTTATTACATATGTAATATATTGGCATAGTAGCATAACATTTAGCAAAAGAATTTAGTTTTTCCATAATATCTTCCAAGTACACATTTCCAACAGTCGTCTTCGGGGTGGAGTACACGTTTTATTGACCATCATGAAACATTGAACTGCGCATGACAAACAGCATTAACATGTGGTGAAATATCGCTTCCGTAAACAGACAGACAACAATTTCTTTTGCACAAATGACAAAAGTCTTTATTTTAGCTCATGAAGGCGCGGATTTCGGAACTTTTGGTGGAATCTTGTCTTTATTGTCACCATAATAAGAGAACCAAGCAGAATCTGCGACCAGGAGTCCTTTGTCGCCTGTAATTAGAAAAGGTATGAGCATCAGATTTGGCCACTACTGACCCAATCTGAGTCTCATACATGTGTATATCATGTATGTGACTCAACTGGGTCTAGGTATGGCCCTATCATCCTATGGCCGTATGGGCGCCCAAACTAAAGTAAAAGTTGGAAAGAAACAAAATTAGCTAATTTTTTTGAATACTTTTGTATTATTGAACATAACTATGAAAAACTAAAACAGACTTACAATAAATCGTCAAATAAAGCATAAATTTGTGATTGTACGGCAATATTTTCGGTATGATCTTCAAACTTCTCCACTTCGATTACAACTAAGCGGTACGAAGCTTCGGTACATTAATTATTATTCAAGAAATATTTTAAATATGCATACCATTTATTTACATATGGAAATGTGTCAAGCACCTATAAATAATCTATATTTGGAAGTAATGACTACGGGGAGCATGTATTGCATATTCTAATGAGCTCATGTTTTAGAGTACAGCAAAAAAAAAAAAAATTGCTCGTAAACAAATAGCACAATTTTATGAATTATACGATAACTTATCTAATGAGAGTATAGGCCTACAGTTCTATCGAAATCGGGCGAAAAATTTTACTTTGCATTTAACCTCTTCGCTGCTAAATGGCGTTATGACGTCGTGTGCTGGGCTGTTGACGTTATTGGCATTTTCCAATGGGAAAATATAGCAGGAATGTCAAAAGAACCATAAAAGTGACTGAGCTGAAAGGCTATTATCGATCACAATCGTGGAACATCATACACTGTTTGAAACGCCGAGATACAGTTATTCCGCGGATGCACTAATCTCTGAGTTCCATTTATGTATAATGGCCTTCTTCTAGTGTGTTGAAGTAGGTCCGTACCTACGGACCATATAGCACACGGCGTGCACTTTTACGTCCGTAATAGATACGGACGTCATAGCAGCGAAGAGATTAACCCCAAAGCTGTGGCGGTTTTTCGTCCAATGTACCGAAGCTTCGTGACATGTACCGAAGCTTCGTGACGTGTCAGAACTCCAAGAATATACCAAAACCGGGACAACAAATGTTATCAAACGTTGAATGGTCACCAGAAACCTCGATATTAGTCATTTCAGACCATAATTAGCATCGGATTATATATTAACCGATCGTGTAATATGACCAAATTACACACTTTGTTACACCCACCCATATATAACTTCTTCCTCCCTAATACATGGCTACATATAAGAAGTTAATCTATGTCTAATTAATGAGAGTACACAGTTCTATCGAAATCGGGCGAAAATGTTACTTTGCATCATTAACCCCAAAGCTGTGGCGGTTTTTCGTCCAATGTACCGATCGAAGCTTCGTGACATGTACCGAAGCTTCGTGACGTGTCAGAACTCCAAGAATATACCAAAACCGGGACAACAAATGTTATCAAACGTTGAATGGTCACCAGAAACCTCGATATTAGTCATTTCAGACCATAATTAGCATCGGATTATATATTAACCCATCGTGTAATATGACAAAATTACACACTTTGTTACACCCACCCATATATAACTTCTTCCTCCCTAATACATGGCTACATATAAGAAGTTTATCTATGTCTAATTAATGAGAGTACACAGTTCTATCGAAATCGGGCGAAAAATGTTACTTTGCATCATTAACCCCAAAGCTGTGGCGGTTTTTCGTCCAATGTACCGAAGCTTCGTGACATGTACCGAAGCTTCGTGACGTGTCAGAACTCCAAGAATATACCAAAACCGGGAAAACAAATGTTATCAAACGTTGAATGGTCACCAGAAACCTCGATATTAGTCATTTCAGACCATAATTAGCATCGGATTATATATTAACCCATCGTGTAATGTGACAAAATAACACACTTTGTTACACCCACCCATATATAACTTCTTCCTCCCTAATACATGGCTACATATAAGAAGTTTATCTATGTCTAATTAATGAGAGTACACAGTTCTATCGAAATCGGGCGAAAAATGTTACTTTGCATCATTAACCCCAAAGCTGTGGCGGTTTTTCGTCCAATGTACCGAAGCTTCGTGACATGTACCGAAGCTTCGTGACGTGTCAGAACTCCAAGAATATACCAAAACCGGGACAACAAATGATATCAAACGTTGAATGGTCACCAGAAACCTCGATATTAGTCATTTCAGACCATAATTAGCATCGGATTATATATTAACCCATCGTGTAATATGAAAAAATTACACACTTTGTTACACCCACCCATATATAATTTCTTCCTCCCTAATACATGGCTACATATAAGAAGTTTATCTATGTCTAATTAATGAGAGTATACAGTTCTAGCGAAGTCGGGCGAAAAATGTTACTTTGCATCATTAACCCCAAAGCTGTGGCGGTTTTTCGTCCAATGTACCGAAGCTTCGTGACATGTACCGAAGCTTCGTGACGTGTCAGAACTCCAAGAATATACCAAAACCGGGACAATAAATGTTATCAAACGTTGAACGGTCACCAGAAACCTCGATATTGGTCATTTCAGACCATAATTAGCATCGGATTATATATTAACCCATCGTGTAATATGTCAAAATTACACAATTTGTTACACCCACCCATATATAATTGCTTCCTCCCTAATACATGGCTACATATAAGAAGTTTATCTATGTCTAATTAATGAGAGTACACAGTTCTATCGAAATCGGGCGAAAAATGTTACTTTGCATCATTAACCCCAAAGCTGTGGCGGTTTTTCGTCCAATGTACCGAAGCTTCGTGACATGTACCGAAGCTTCGTGACGTGTCAGAACTCCAAGAATTTACCAAAACCGGGACAACAAATGTTATCAAACGTTGAATGGTCACCAGAAACCTCGATATTAGTCATTTCAGACCATAATTAGCATCGGATTATATATTAACCCATCGTGTAATATGTCAAAATTACACACTTTGTTACAACACCCATATATAACTGCTTCCTCCCTAATACATGGCTACATATCAGAAGTTTATCTATGTCTAATTAATGAGAGTATACAGTTCTATCGAAATCGGGCGAAAAATGTTACTTTACATCATTAACCCCAAAAGCTGTGGCGGTTTTTCGTCCAATGTACCGAAGCTTCGTGACATGTACCGAAGCTTCGTGACGTGTCAGAACTCCAAGAATATACCAAAACCGGGACAATAAATGTTATCAAACGTTGAACGGTCACCAGAAACCTCGATATTAGTCATTTCAGACCATAATTAGCATCGGATTATATATTAACCCATCGTGTAATACATGTATGTCAAAATTACACACTTTGTTACACCCACCATTATATAACTGCTTCCTCCCTAACACAGGGCTATATGTGAGAAGTTTATCTATGTTTATTAATGAGAGTATACGGTTCTGTCGAAACTGTGATCATTCAACGTTTGATATCATTTGATGTCCCGGTGGTGCATGGTGTATATTTTCTGTGAGCTCTGACACGTCACGAAGCTTCTGAACATTGGATGAAAAACCGCCACATATTTGGGATTAAGGATGCAATGTCATATTTTTCGCACGATTTCGACAGGACTGTATACTCTCATTAAGTAGACATATATAAACTTCTTATTTGTCGCCTTGTTTCAGGGAGGAAGCAGTTATATAGTGGTGGGTGTAACAGAGTGCATAATTGACATAATTACAACATGGGTTAATATATAATGCAATGATAGTTATGGTCTGAAATGAGTAACATCGAGGTTTCTGGTGACCACGAAGCTTCGGTACATTGGATGGAAATCCGCCACAGATTTGGGGTTAATGATGCAAGGTCGAATTTTCCGCCAGATCTTGATAGAACTGTATACTCTTCTTATTAAGTAGACATTGATAAATTTCTTGTATGTAGCCCTGTGTCAGGGAGGAAGCAGTTATATAGGGGTGGGTGTAATATAGTCTGTCGTTTCTCGATGGGTTAATATATGATGCGATGATAATTATGGTATGAAATGACTAATATCGAGGTTCTGGTGACCGTTCAACTTTTGATACCATTTGATGTCCCGATGGTGGTATATATTTGGAGTTCTGACAAGTCACGAAGCTTCGGTACATGTCACGAAGCTTCGGTACATTGGATGAAAAACCGCCACAGATTTGGGGTTAATGATGCAAGGTCACATTTTTCGCCTGATTTTGATAGAACTGTATACTCTTATAAAGTAGACGTGGATAAACTTTTTGTATGTAGCCCTCTGCCAGGGAGAACGCAGTCATATAGGGGTGGGTTTAATATAGTGTGTAATTTTGACATATTTCTCGATGGGTTAATATATGATGCGATGATAATTATGGTCTGAAATGACTAATATCGAGGTTTCTGGTGACCATTCAACGTTTGATACCATTTGATGTCCCGATGGTGGTATATTCTTGGAGTTCTGACACGTCACGAAGCTTCGGTACATGTCACGAAGCTTCGGTACATTGGATGGAAATCCGCCACAGATTTGGGGTTAATGATGCAAGGTCGAATTTTCCGCCAGATCTTGATGGAACTGTATACTCTCATTAAGTAGACATGGATAAATTTCTTGTATGTAGCCCCGTGTCAGGGAGGACGCAGTTATATAGGGGTGGGTGTAATATAGTGTGTAATTTTGACATATTTTTCGATGTTGTTAATATATGATGCGATGATAATTATGGTCTGAAATGACTAATATCGAGGTTTCTGGTGACCGTTCAACTTTTGATACCATTTGATGTCCCGATGGTGGTATATATTTGGAGTTCTGACACGTCACGAAGCTTCGGTACATGTCACGAAGCTTCGGTACATTGGATGAAAAACCGCCACAGATTTGGGGTTGATGATGCAAGGTCACATTTTTCGCCTGATTTTGATAGAACTGTATACTCTCATAAAGTAGACGTGGATAAACTTTTTGTATGTAGCCCTCTGCCAGGGAGAACGCAGTCATATAGGGGTGGGTTTAATTTAGTGTGTAATTTTGACATATTTCTCGATGGGTTAATATATGATGCGATGATAATTATGGTATGAAATGACTAATATCGAGGTTTCTGGTGACCGTTCAACTTTTGATACCATTTGATGTCCCGATGGTGGTATATATTTGGAGTTCTGACACGTCACGAAGCTTCGGTACATGTCACGAAGCTTCGGCACATTGGATGAAAAACCGCCACAGATTTGGGGTTAATGATGCAAGGTCACATTTTTCGCCTGATTTTGATAGAACTGTATACTCTCATTAAGTAGACGTGGATAAACTTTTTGTATGTAGCCCTCTGCCAGGGAGGAAGCAGTTATATAGGGGTGGGTGTAATATAGTCTGTCGTTTCTCGATGGGTTAATATATGATGCGATGATAATTATGGTATGAAATGACTAATATCGAGGTTTCTGGTGACCGTTCAACTTTTGATACCATTTGATGTCCCGATGGTGGTATATTCTTGGAGTTCTGACACGTCACGAAGCTTCGGTACATGTCACGAAGCTTCGGTACATTGGATGGAAATCCGCCACAGATTTGGGGTTAATGATGCAAGGTCGAATTTTCCGCCAGATCTTGATGGAACTGTATACTCTCATTAAGTAGACGTGGATAAATTTCTTGTATGTAGCCCTGTGTCAGGGAGGACCCAGTTATATAGGGGTGGGTGTAATATAGTGTGTAATTTTGACATATTTTTCGATGGGTTAATATATGATGCGATGATAATTATGGTCTGAAATGACTAATATCGAGGTTTCTGGTGACCGTTCAACTTTTGATACCATTTGATGTCCCGATGGTGGTATATTCTTGGAGTTCTGACACGTCACGAAGCTTCGGTACATGTCACGAAGCTTCGGTACATTGGATGGAAATCCGCCACAGATTTGGGGTTAATGATGCAAGGTCGAATTTTCCGCCAGATCTTGATAGAACTGTATACTCTTATTAAGTAGACATGGATAAATTTCTTGTATGTAGCCCTGTGTCAGGGAGGAAGCAGTTATATAGGGGTGGGTGTAATATAGTCTGTCGTTTCTCGATGGGTTAATATATGATGCGATGATAATTATGGTATGAAATGACTAATATCGAGGTTTCTGGTGACCGTTCAACTTTTGATACCATTTGATGTCCCGATGGTGGTATATATTTGGAGTTCTGACACGTCACGAAGCTTCGGTACATGTCACGAAGCTTCGGTACATTGGATGGAAAACCGCCACAGATTTGGGGTTAATGATGCAAGGTCGAATTTTCCGCCAGATCTTGATAGAACTGTATACTCTCATTAAGTAGACATCGATAAATTTCTTGTATGTAGCCATGTGTCAGGGAGGACGCAGTTATATAGTGGTGGGTGTAATATAGTGTGTAATTTTGACATATTTTTGGATGGGTTAATATATGATGCGATGATAATTATGGTCTGAAATGACTAATATCGAGGTTTCTGGTGACCATTCAACTTTTGATACCATTTGATGTCCCGATGGTGGTATATATTTGGAGTTCTGATACGTCACGAAGCTTCGGTACATGTCACGAAGCTTCGGTACATTGGATGAAAAACCGCCACAGATTTGGGGTTAATGATGCCAGGTCACATTTTTCGCCTGATTTTGATAGAACTGTATACTCTCATTAAGTAGACATGGATAAATTCCTTGTATGTAGCCCTCTGCCAGGGAGGACGCAGTCATATAGGGGTGGGTGTAATATAGTGTGTAATTTTGACATATTTCTCGATGGGTTAATATATGATGCGATGATAATTATGGTCTGAAATGACTAATATCGAGGTTTCTGGTGACCGTTCAACTTTTGATACCATTTGATGTCCCGATGGTGGTATATTCTTGGAGTTCTGACACGTCACGAAGCTTCGGTACATGTCACGAAGCTTCGGTACATTGGATGGAAAACCGCCACAGACTTGGGGTTAATGATGCAAGGTCGCATTTTTTCCCAGATTTTGACAGAACAGTATACTTTCATTAAGTAGACATGGATAAATTTCTTGTATGGAGCCCTGAGTGTGTCAGGGAGGACGCAGTTATATATGGGTGGGTGTAATATAGTCTGTGATTTTGACATATTTCTCGATGGGTTAATATATGATGCGATGATAATTATGGTCTGAAATGACTAATCGAGGTTTCTGGTGATCATTCAACGTTATATACCATTTGATGTCCCGATGGTGCTATATTATTGGAGTTCTGACACATCACGAAGCTTCGGTAGCCTATATGTCACAAAGCTTCGGTACATTGGATGAAAAACCGCCATAGACTTAGGGTTAAGGATGCAAGGTTGCGTGTTTTTGCCACAGCGTTGGGGGGATAAGTCCCCAGGGCCACATGTTATTGAACATTTAACTTGAATGTTACGAATAATGGTTACATCCATGTTTTTGCTTCGACGCCAACTGTATGCATAAATCTGATTTAAATATAGTAATATATGAATAATAACTAATGTACCGAAGCTTCGTATCTATTACCGGTAACCTTCTGACTTCACGGAAACATTTTTAAATGGGTTTTTCCCAATGGGCGTACTCGATTTTTTATTCCAACAAAGCGGTCGTAATAAATGTGGTAACGTGATGCCGAATAAGTCGCGAAGCATGCATGAAAAAACTTTGGGGTAATAAACATGAGGCTGGAGTAGGTTGAGTCAAAATTTCAAGGCAATTGTTCAAATTGTGACTAAAGCGTGAAACTTTGCACATATGCACATACTTATTGATATCAGATATGTAGCCACGCTGAAATGTTACTTTAACCCCTCTTTTAAGGGGTTTTCCGAATTTTAAAGAGCGTTTCGTGATTATATAATTTAAGAAATGTCGCAATTAATCTTACCATGAAATATGCGATTTAAAATTCGGCATATAAACAGTAACTATGACTCTGAGAGATATAATGCCACATTTATAGTGTAAAATTGGAACTCCCATCAAGATGGCCGTCAAAATGGTAGCCGTAAGTGGAACATTTGACATTTTTTCACTGATATCTTCTAGATCAGTTTCTGCTGTATGGAACTGGTTCAGAATTGTGTGACTTTAGTTTTGTATTATTTATATTAACTGATCATTGGAGCAATGAAATATGCCATTCATGAGGTCCTAGTCCCTTCCGATCCCTCAAAAATTATATTTATCAATAGGATTCTAGTCATATTTTAACAAGAAATGGACAGAATTCTGCAAACTAAGTCAGGCATACCATGACTTATGAATATTTCAACTCAATGGAATCAAAATTGTCACTTGTTCTGAAAATGGCTGCCAAAATGGCGACCAAACCTGGGAAAATGTCAATATTGGCCCAGCATGACTTGCAATCGCTTACAAGTTTTGGTCGATTAATAAAATTGGCTATTCTGTCTTATATACTTTAAATTCTAACATTTCTGATGCATATTGGTTAAGTGTTACTAATGTAACTACTGACATTACCAGAATTATTGGATTTTTCTATCACAAACTTGACATCAAAATTGGCAAAAATTAACTTTCAGGTTTGGGCCATTTGTTCAAGTAAATGGAACTATCTTTGGTATCAAAGATGTTTATTGTTTTGATGTCTTAAATGCGTCACACAAGTGTGGTTTTTTGACTTAATCACTCAAGATGGCTTCCAAAATGGCAACCAATTTGGTGAAAAATAAAATTTGTTGATATATCCCAAACATTATTCTCTGTTCCCAAGAGTTAGCAAATTATAACTCACTTGGTTATTACCATGTTATTCTTAACCCTTTCAGTGCCAAGTCCGATTTTTGTATCAACCCATATTTTCTTGATCATTTTTCAAATTTATTGATTATAATAATGTGATACATTGATGGAAAGATCTCTAAGAGATCTAGAATTGCGCTGTGTTATGTAAACAGAAGCACAACTTCTCTTATCTAAGAGATCTTTCCATCACATTATTATAATCAATTTAAATTTGAAAAATGATCAAGGAAATATGGGTTGATACAAAAATCGGACTTGGCACTGAAAGGGTTAATTCAATGACTACTATATGTTTCATTCTCGTTTACCCTGTACCTTCTGAGGCATGACAAATTCGTTTTAAATGATGAACTGTAGTATGGAATTTTGCCAAAAATGTCTTCTGGGACTCTGGCCATATTTTTGAATGGAAATGGGCAGAACGTCTAAACGGAACTGAGTGAAACCATATTATGTGGCTGCTCTCGACAATTAGCATGGAAATAAACTTAATATATGGTGTATGTCCAAATGGCAGCCAGGGAGTGAATGTGCGGTCATAGATAAGGTGAATAGTTCTACAGGGAGCTTGGTCATGAATGTGCGAAGGAGTGGCCTTATGGTGATGGGCTGGTGTGTCTATGGTGAGATGAATAGGTATACATGGGGTGACTGTATTGCCATGTGTGAGGTGATTATAAATATCTAGCTACTCCCTTTAGTGGCCAGAACAACTCCAATTCGAATCACCAGATCACATTATATACAACATAGTCATATTATATACCATTGAAGCTCCAAAACATTGTATTATCAACTTATCTGGTTGAATGAATGGTGAATATGTTGTTTTAATTCAAGGTATCGTCGTGTGTTCGGTGCTTAATTTTTTATCTGGTCTGTAACTGCCAGTTCATTATTCTCAATGGAATGGTAATAACTATATCTCTTAGTTGTGAATTATGATGAATTCTGGGGTAAATAACGGGGTGAATCTGAGAATCTCTATCACTTGCTGGACACAGCTGTTGCTTATTATGGTGGAATATATATATATATTTGTTTCCTCTTCCAAAAGGTATACAATATGGAATATGTTGTGCATAATGTGATTTGTCCATTCGAAAAGTAAGTGGGCCTTTAAAAGTAACAAACATATATTTACTTTAACCCTTTCAGTGCCAAGTCCGATTTTTGTATCAACCCATATTTCCTTGACTATTAACACAGGGATGTATAGTGGGGGGCTTAAGGGAGGGGTTAATCTAAATCCTTCCCCAGTGGTAACCTATATATTCTGGTTGCGAATTTGAGTTCACAAATTTTTTTTTATTTAAAGCATAACAATACTAGAATATTGTTGAAATTGAAATAAAATTTAACTTTGTGATTTTTAAAACATCGAGGAGACCGAATGTTCAGACAGCTGTGAATAATACTTAAGTTTGAAATTTCTTTGGACAAAAAAAAAACAATTGGAAGCCAATCACATTTTTTATCACTATCCAAGTGGAAAAGCGACGTGTACAGACAATTTTGAGAGCTGCAGGACTATTTTTCTTTCTATATAATATCTAGTTACTCCTTTAATTGGTCGGAACCATCTATTTGTATTTAGATCAACTCTGCGTGAGTGAGAACATATTCAACTCAACTCTGCTTGAAGGAAAACAGATTTAGCTCAACTCTGCTTGAAAGAGAACGTATTTAGCTCAAATCCGCTTGAAGGAAAACATAGTTAGCTCAACCCAGCTAGAAGAACATATTTAGCTCAACTCCCATGAAGAAAAACATATATTTAGCTCAACCCAGCTAGAAGAACATATTTAGCTCAACCCAGCTAGAAGAACATATTTAGCTCAACCCAGCTAGAAGAACATATTTAGCTCAAATCCGCATGAAGGAGACATACTTAGCTTAACTCCGGTTGAAGGAAAATACACTTAGCTCAATCCGCATGAAGGAGAACATATTTAGTTCAACTCCGCTTGGATGAGAAGTTGAGAACATATATTTAGCTAATCTCCACTTTAAGGAGAACATACATGTATATTTAGATAAACTCCACTTTAAGGAGAACAGATATTTAGCTAATCTCCACTTGAAGGAGATTATCTCCGCTTGAGCTTGAGAGAGAACATATTAAACTCAACACCGCGTGCATAAGAAGAACTCCTCTTGAAGTCAATAGTTTCTAATGCGTATTTCGATATAATTTTATAAGTAATTTCAAAAGAAGATCTCATGTTTTGGAAATAGCAAATTATTTTTTATGAATGTAATGAATTGAATTCTTTATCTACAGTAATGCCCTAAATAATCAACACCTTAACCACAGCAGAATTATGGCTAATTTTTCAGGATTTAGTCGGAAATATGGCTTGTTGCCATTCATCAGAAAGCTCTCACTGAGAACTTTCCGATGAATGGCAACAAGCCATATTTCTGACTAAATCCTGAAAAATCACCCATAATTCTGCTGTGGTTAAGGAGTCGATTATTTAGAGTATTACTGTACCTTAAATGGCACACCATTAGTGGACAATATTAGACATGTCTTTTTTTAGCTAAATCTTTCCACAATGGCATCTGCATATGCTGGTATATATCAGATGAATAGAGGAATGGTCAGTTGGGTGTCTTACAAAGCTGACTGATGTGATGCAGGCACCTTACGTGACGGCTTTATATCAGGCTCCGCCCATGTACGTAAGCATGCTCGCATCACCCTGTCTCAGTCAGTACGAGGGAACCTCAACAAGTCAGACCTCCACCAATCCAGTTATGTCAGCATATGAGGAATTCATTGTGGAGAGATTCTTGGTAAGAAAAGACACAGCATTGGTAATATCATCTAACCTGATGGGAGGAATTAACTTTTTAATATGACGTTATTTAAATTTTTAAAACAACTTAGACTATTTTAGAAAACTAAACTGTTCGGTGTGAACAGTTTGTGGTTTTTAATTGAAAAAGCATACTTTTATGATTACTTTTAATTTGAATGTGTGCACCTCAGATTTTGGGTTTAGTGCATGCTTCAAGTTGAAGTGCTGAAGTTGAAATGTTATATGATTCTATAGTGTACATGTATAAATAACATATATAGAACGAACAGTTCTACATTATGATGAAAGAAGCTATTTTTTTAATTCAATTTTCCCCCCAAGGTATTTTTTATTGAATTTTTCATGTTATTTCATATCGTTCAAAGTTTTAGAGGGACATCAATAAATATTTTGTACTCTTTCAATAACAAAATAATACATTTGGTACTTCTAGTTTATTGCCGTATTTGTTTTTTCAAACAGAACAAAGCAGAAAACTATGTTAAATTAAAGTCTATGTTGTTGTTGTAACTTGAGGTCTGGAACCCTGAATATATCTTTAATGCATCAATTTTGATTTATCAATTGCCGTGACATCTGAGTGGCAATTAGTGTTGCCAGCGTGTGAACGTAAGGTTACATACAGTAATGCCCTAAGTAATCGACCTCTTAACCAAAGCAGAAAATTATGGGTAACTTTTCAGGATTTAGTCGGAAATATGGCTTGTTGCCATTCATCGGAATTTTATAAATTTTATAAAATTTTTTAATTTTATAAATATTTCAACCTACCCAACTTGTCTCTATCCTTTACTCACAATACCTGCAGAATACGATAGGAGGTGATATCAGTGATGCAAGCCACAAACCCAATTTTCTAAAATTTGAATAACATTTGTTGAGTGAAGTAAATCTTAAAGGGGTACTGTACCCAAGATGTTGTTGTTGGTTTCTGTAATCCCCGAGTCGGAGAATAAGGTAACAACTTTTCCATTTTTTTAACATCTGTTGAGTACGAAGTATTGTTACGGATGGCAAATTTACCGGAATGCAAAAATACAAATTGTCGTTGTCGAGTAATTTTTGTACAATTTTCAACCAAATGAATCAAATAAACATTATATTATATGCTTAGTAGTTCCATATACTCATTTAAGTTAGTGTATCGTCACTAGTCAATGAGTGGCTTGGGTTTTCTCCCCGTATAAGCATAATGTTTCAAACGATCGTGTGTGCAATTGTTTTATTAATCCAGTATCCCTCAATTATAATTTGATTACGTTTTGTACACGGAAATTCAAATTTTAAGAGACGCCATTTTATGGCTGGAGCCATAAAATCAATTTATATTAAATTATTAACTTTTAAATTATTAACTTTTAAGATAGCCTATTAACCTGAGCGTTTACAGAATACATCTTCGACTCAAATTACTTATATTTCTATATAGTATCGATAATAGATCGTTGTTATCACCGGGAATTTATTGAAAATGGCGTACAGTACCCCTTTAAATATGTCCTCACTTCTAATGACCATCATATTGTTCTCAAAAAATCTAATCTGATTCCGAAATTCAAAGCCAGTCGATCAATGAGCGGCTATATTCTACAAAAAATGTCACACAATTCTTTACTACATTGTTCGAATAATGCTAAACAGACGAACCGTTTTTGCCCCCGAGCACCAGAATTCATGAATGATGTCAGTGAGTGAGGAATATACAGTTTAATCATTTTATTCCATTACTCAGAGCATACTTTGTTAAAGGTATGGATGGCCTTCGCGGTGGGTATTGCTGTTAAATAGTAATATCCGTTAAAATAAACAGACAGATTATTAAAGGTACTCAACCCGTAAAACTCCTCTCAATTACTATTTCAATAGCTTCGGGGGTCAAAAATATTTGATTCGAGTCGAGGAAGTCACCCATCAAAGCTCAGATTTGTTAGATATCGATTTTAGAAATCTATTATTTTTCATTATCGGGAATTCTTTCTGGCCTAGAAGAAAGTCATAAATTCGTTATTATTACCCACTTGATTATAGAGTTATCCATCCTTGTCTGTTTGAATAGAATTTTGGCGTAAAATCTCGAGCAGGTTACCAAATTGACGGCAGTTATTGGTACTCATCTCGAGAACATAAGAATTTTCAAAAATCAATATCTAATAACTCTGAGCTTTGTTTGATGGGTTCCTCGACTCGAATCAAATATTTTTTACCCCCAAAGCCAAAGAAATAGTAATATAGGACCCTCTGATCGGATTGTTGTTGTTGGAATCTGTTGAGATGGGGACCCTCTTTACGGGTTGAGTACCTTTAAAATATAGACATATTTTGTTCTTATAACAATCATAAATATTGCGTAAATAGCATGTTACTGTAATGAGTGAACAGCGTAATGGTAAACAAAAGCCAAATTATGTTACAGTACAGTACGTAAAAAGTGTGCTATTCTTTATGGTAAGCAAAACACTCAACACCAGAGAGACCCCACTTATGAAAAACTTCTTCAACTGGATGCGTGTTTGTTCCAAAGATATAATTTTTTACAGCGAGGCATATTTAAATTTTATGGAAATATACTTGTGAAATATAGACGTATTTGATCAATACTGGGATTATGTTATCAGAAATAACACTTATTTAGATTGACAGGGCTTAAAAGACAGTTCTGCGTGGGCTAGTCTCATATTCTCGGCAGATTTTATGAAAATAACAAAAATACTTTCAGCTTTTTATGGGAATAAATCATCAAAAAGCTATATAAATATGAAAGTGTCAATGACACTGTAGCTCAACTTGGAAAGGGAATAATTTAATGTATTACAGTCAATGGAGCGATTAGGAATGTGGAAAGTTGAATGTCTATTACTAGTTTATAGACATGAAGAGAAAAGTAAATTCCAAGATGGCTGCTGGTGGCCATGTTTTCGGCCGAATGACCTTAAAATGAATCGTTCCCATCTACATGTGAATATTAACACCCATGACAAATTTCATGATGATCAGACGAACAGTACGACCTGTGGCCCGTGCTAATGGATTCAATTTTGAAATCCAAGATAGCCGCTGGCGGCCATGTTTTTTGTCCGAATGACCCCAAAATGACTCGTTCCCATTTACATTCCAATTTCAACAGCCATGACAAATTTTATGATGATCAGACTAAAGGTATGACCTGTAGCCCATGCTAAAGGATTTAGTCATACAAAGAGTAAAATCCAAGATGGCTGCTGGCAGCCATGTTTTTCGGCCAAATGACCCCAAAATGAGTCGTTCCAATCTGCATCTCAATGTTAACATCCATGACAAATTTGATAATGATCAGACTAAAGGTACGACCTGTAGCCCGTGCTAAAGAATTTAGTCATACAAAGAGTAAAATCCAAGATGGCTGCTGGCCACCATGTTTTTTGACCGAATGATCCCAAAATTACTCGTTCCCATCTACATGTCAATATTAACATCCAAGACAAATTTCATGATGATCAGACGAACAGTACGACCTGCGGCCCGTGCTAATGGATTGAATTTTGAAATCCAAGATGGCCACTGGTGGCCATTGTTTTTTGTCCAAATGACCCCAAAATGACTCGTTCCCATCTACTTTCCAATTTCAACAGCTATGACAAATTTTATGATGATCGGACTAAAGGTACGACCTGTAGCCCGTGCTAAAGGATTTAGTCATACAAAGAGTAAAATCAAAGATGCCTGCTGGCGGCCATGTTTTTTGACCGAATGACCCAAAAATAACTCGTTCCCATCTACATGTCATTATTAACATTCATGACAAATTTTATGATGATCAGACTAAAGGTACGACCTGTAGCCCGTGCTAAAGGATTTAGTCATACAAAGATTAAAATCCAAGATGGCTGCTGGCGGCCATGTTTTTGGGACAAATGACCCCAAACTTACTCGTTCCTATCTACATGTCAATATTAACATCCATGACAAATTTCATGACAATCAGACAAACAGTACGCCATGTAGCCCCGTGCTAATGGATTGAATTTTGAACAAGATGGCCACTGGCGGCCATGTTTTTTTACCGAATGACCCCAAAATTAATCATTCTGGTCTAAATGTTGATGTCAACAGCTATGACAAATTTCATAATGATCCGACCAAAGGTACGACCTGTAGACTGCATCGTTGACGCCTTACGTACACACATACGACGGACGACAAAGCCATGGCAATAGCTCAAACTTTACAAAGTAAAGTTGAGCTAACAAGGGCAACGCCAAGCCTGAGCCAATGCCCCCCCCCCCCACTGTACACTCAATATTGGGTATATTTAGAGAGAAAATGAAGCAATAGCAGGGCATTTCTCTCAGTTTAACCCTTTACCCAACAGAACGGCCCTGTGCCAATGCATTCTCTTATATATGTGAGTCGACCATAGGTCGCCTCGCATCTATAAGAGAATGCATTGGCTTAACACATATTAAAAATGATATAATTGTCAAAGAATGTAGAAAAATATTATAAAAATTGTTAAAAAATGTAAAAAATGATTTTTTTAGGCCAATGCATTCTCTTATATATGCGAGGCGACCTATGGTCGACTCGCATATATAAGAGAATGCATTGGCACAGGGCATAACTGTAACCATCACAATGTGGTCAATGAACTGGTTCCAATGATATCCATATTTGTATGGTGTTATTGAGACAGACCGAAGATATTTTAGGCTGTTGAAGCTTTATTTGGGCGTTTTTGGCCGTTTTGTTGGGTAAAGGGTTAACCCCTGGTCATAACTCTGGCAAAGGGCTATAACTCAGGAAAAAAAGTGCAGACAAAACAAACCCCGGGTCATATCTCTGGCAAAGGGCCATAACTCTGGAAAAAAGTGCGGACAAAACCCACACTATGAAGGACGGACGGATGTCTCCACTATACCCCCCCCCCCCCAATCCTCAATTCACAAATTTCCAAGTCAAATAAGGGCCATAACTCTGGTAAAAATTAATGGACTAAAACTTTAGTATTTGGGTATCCTTTCCAACAGCCTGTGCTATCACCTTGCCAAAGGACAATAAAATCCAATTATTAACACCCGGGTTACAAGCTGAAATGCTCTTTTGGATACAAAATTAACAAATTTCCAAGTCAGATAAGGGCTGGAACTCTGGTAAAAATTAATGAATGACACCTGTAGTATGTGGATATCCTTTCCCCCAACCTGTGCAATCACCAAGCCAAAGACATGCACAGAATAATGCTTGTTATGGACGTGTTGACGCATTTTACACGAAGTCCAGCAAAGGGCCATAACTCTGGAAATAAAGTGCGGACAAAACCTGCACTGTGTGGAGATCCTTTCCACAATGCTGGTCTACCGGTATACCAAAGGACATCCAAATTGGACTATCGATACTTGAACTGTGTTGTGAAATGTTTATTACGGATGGACAGAAGGACGGACGGACAGAGGTCTCCACTATATACCCCAAATCAGAGGGTCGGGGCATAATAAGAAATGAATGTAGAGGGTGTGTGTGTTATTAAGGGATATCTCGCTGTGGTAATTGGGGCACATTCAGTGCTTCGCGGTTTACATAATGTGCCCAAACGACCAGTGTAGTATCCCGCAATAACACACACACACCCACTACATTCATTTCTTAAATAACTGGAGTTCCTTAATACTTTACACAGATATATGCATCAAAATGAAAACATTTTTTAAAATAAAATTCTTTATTAAGCGTTATTTTTAATTTCAGTTGACACAGCAATCTTGTCGAGGAAAACATCAACAAGGTTACAATATACACAAAACAAAAAAATCTGTGTAAACACGCATTACGAAAGAATAATAAGGCCTCATAACATTCTCCGCAGATAACATAACACATTAACCCTTTCAGTGCCAAGTCTGATTTTTGTATCAACCCATATTTCCTTGATCATTTTTCAAATTTATTGATTATAACATAATTTGGTTTTTGTTTACCAACACGCTGTTCACTCATTCCAGTAACATGCTATTTACGCAATATTTATGATTGTTATAAGAACAATATATGTCTATATTTTAATAATCTGTCTGTTTAGAGCTCTTTCCATCAATGTATCACATATTTTAATAATCTGTCTGTTTAGAGCTCTTTCCATCAATGTATCACATATTTTAATAATCTGTCTGTTTAGAGCTCTTTCCATCAATGTATCACATGTATTTGTTATAATCAATAAATTTGAAAAATGATCAAGGAAATATGGGTTGATACAAAAATTGGACTTGGCACTGAAAGAGAGTTAACCCTTCCATGACTGCAGCTTCCTGAAATTTTGCGAAAACCATGTGCCAGTGCATTCTCTTATATATACGAGTGTCCCATAGTGAGCCTCGCATATATAAGACAATACATGGCCTAACAATATTTACCTTGACCTTGTAAGCCAGTGCATTCTCTTATATATGTGAGGCTCCCTATGGGACACTCACATATATAAGAGAATGCACTGACACAGGATCTTTAAAGCTACACCAGCGCAGCTCCCGTCACGAAAGGGTTAAAGATCTTTATGGATTGGTCAAAACTGGGGGAAAAGTAGAATTTGTAATTTAATTACAAGTCTCTCTATGGCCTGAAAATATGATACCGGACATATGTGACCCGCCATATCAAATCCAGTCGTAAGTCGGGATTTGTTTACCCTGTGCCAATGCATTCTCTTATATATGTGAGTCGACCATAGGTCACCTCGCATATATAAGAGAATGCATTGGCCTAACAATTTTTTACAATTTTAATAATTTTTTCTTGTATTCTTTAACAATTTTATAATTTCACCCATACAGAGCCCCAGACAAACATGAGCAGACGACACTCTTCTATATTCTTCTATATATGTGTGGGGCTCCCTGCAGGGTAATGGATGTTTTTTAATTTATGTCCAAAAAATTGTAAAAAACATTTATTTAAAAAAAATGATAAAAAATTGTTAGGCCAATGCATTCTCTTATATATGCGAGGCGACCTATGGTCGACTCGCATATATAAGAGAATGCATTGGCACAGGGTAAAAAAATCCCGACTTACGACTGGATTTGATATGGCGGGTCACATATGCAGAATGGGGTCCCTTCTGGGGACCTAATTTTGCTTAGGCCTCATCTTCTCTGGAAAGTATCTGTATTATCAAATAACATGTGATTTAGTTCCTTTAGAAACTTCAGCAGAGTTTCTTTTCAGTTTAGTTTCCCCCAATTGGCAGACGACACAATGCATAATCGAGGTAACCAATGGGTGCACATCACCATCTTGGAACTTAAATCTGAATGTAGGTCTCCCATATCAGATGAGGCCATGAAGAATGACGTCCCCAGAGGCTGTATTTGGTGATGCTCACCAACTGAGGGATAGCGTCAATAAATTCACCCTCTGGGGACCTCATTCTGCAAATAACAGACAAACTAATTTGAAGACTTGCTGCTGAATGAACATTGCGAGGCCTTATTACTAAACAAACTTGGTGAGATTCTACTTTAAAACTCATCCGTTTATCAACTTTGTCAAGTATTATGCTGATTATGTTTATGATCCTAACGTGGAGAGCAGAAAACATTTCTCATAAAAGTTTTATTAACATCTAAAAGTAAAGCATGGAGGAGGTTAGCTGCCTTACCTATCAGCAGTGCCTGCGCTAGTGGGGTCGAGGGGGAGGGGCCTATATCAAATATAGGCAACATTCAGTGTAGCTGCCATACTCTTACATATACATAGTCCAAGTTTTCTTTGACATAAACCGACTAGTGAATTCGGTAGTGACAATACTGGTTTATGTCGAAGTACAGTAATGCCCTAAGTAATCGACTCCTTAAACACAGCAGAATTATGGGTAACTTTTCAGGATTTCGTCGGAAATATGGCTTGTTGCCATTCATCGGAAAGCTCTCCCCGAGAGCTTTCTGATGAATGGCAACAAGCCATATTTCCGACTAAATCCTGAAAAGTTACCCATAATTCTGCTGTATTTAAGGAGTCGATTACTTGGGGCATTACTGTACGGTTGCCTTACTGTTCTATAGCAGACTTTACACCCTGATCCAGCGGCGGGATTTCTCACCAATTTTAATCAACTTTATCATACAAATCAATACAAAATGCTATATTTATCAGAAAGAGTGATATCTCAGGGTTAAATTTATACTTCTTTCCATTGAGAATCTGATTCTATGATAATTCCATGTTAGTAAATTGATTGGAAAGTTAGTCTGATATATAGTACATCTCAACAAATCAAAGAAAATAAAAACCTCTAGAAGCTTGTGGAGCAGCGTTCACGCTTGGCATTAGAAAAATTTGCCCATTTATTTTACCAAATTAAAAAAGAATTTGGCCAAATTAAATCCTCATTTTCTGGGCTCAAAATTAATGGGTAATATTTTGTTATTTAACATCTAACATTCTATATAATTATAATAACATAAATCCGCTTAACCAAGTGAAATAAATCTATGTTGCAGCGCCAAAGTGACTTCAAATTTAATCACAGCTTCAAATTTTGTATCGGAACTTCTTTAACCCTTTGAGTGACAGGTCCGATTTTTGTATCAACCCATATACCCTGTGCCAATGCATTCTCTTATATATGCGAGTCGACCATAGGTCGCCTCGCATATATAAGAGAATGCATTGGCCTAACATTTTTTTTCTTTTACAATTTTAATAATTTATTCTTGTATTCTTTAACAGACTTATTTTGTAGGTTTAGGGCCAATGAGATCGGCCCCTGGCACTCAAAGGGTTAATCCAACCAATGCTACTTATATATACCACTACCAACTATCTACCATACAGCCTTATGACAGACAATGGATTCATTAGTGTTAATTATAATTACTGTTTTATTGCAGTTGGTGGCCCATTGTTTGATAGTGTACTGCCCTGAATGCCTTTTGTTACCCATTAAGCTGTATCACCTAATCAATTAACCGACCCAGTCAATGTGAAAGCACTGTAAATTATTCAAGCAGATGATCATACATGTACTATAAATTTGATTCTCATTTCGCTCCTATTACAAAATCAATTTGTGTTTTGAATTAGATTTCCGATTTTGCACGATTTTTGGGTAAAAAAAAAAATTGGCTAATGGCAGCGTGAACCCTGTGTGTAGCCTCCTGCTTTTATGTCCTGGTTACTTCATACCTAAAATACTCACAGCCTTTAACATCTATCTCAATAATACCAGGTGAAAAGTGACACAAAAAGGACCTCTATGCTCACACAAAATACAGTCAAACTTTGTTAAGTCAAAGTCATTGTCTGGTCCCGGCTGAGCTTGTGTGCAAAGTCAATAAAATAAACACAGTTAACCCTTTACCCAACAAACCGGCCAAAACCGGCCAAATAAAGCTTCAACAGCCTAAAATATCTTCGGTCTGTCTCAATAGAACCATACAAATATGGATATCATTGGAACCGGTTCATTGACCCCATTGTGATGGTTACAGTTATGCCCTGTGCCAATGCATTCTCTTATATATGCGAGTCGACCATAGGTCGCCTCGCATATATAAGAGAATGCATTGGCCTAAAAAAAATCTTTTTTTAACACTTTTTACCATTTTTTCTTACATTCTTTAACAATTTTATAATTTTTAATGTGTTAAGCCAATGCATTCTCTTATATATGCGAGGCGACCTATGGTCGACTCGCATATATAAGAGAATGCATTGGCATAGGGCCATTCTGTTGGGTAAAGGGTTAAGGTGGACAAGTCGATATTCCCGCTTATGTCGAAACAAAATTTGGGCCCACCAGCCAGCTTATAACACTAATTACCATGGTTAAGTTGAAGTGCCATCAGTGATGCATCACCATGTGATTACCACTAGGTGTGTTTCCATTCAATTGCCGTAAAAAGTTGTGAGGAATGATTGCAAATTTCCCGGAGTCTTTGTTTCTCTTAATGCAGTGTTTATTTAACATAACACATGTTTTCATGGGGCAGATTCCACCATGTGAGGTGGCATTTAAAATTAAAAATCATGTTTAAACTGCCTCATATAGAGAAAAATTTCATTTAGTCATATATTCCCAAAATGAAAACAATGTTCCACGTAAAGTAATGTGCCATCCATCTGACGACGGAAAGGAAAACAATGGATCGAAGACAATCCAAGTCATTTCCAGTCCCAGTTCCTAATTTTAGTAAATACCGTTCATTGTAACCACTTCCGGTACAAATGTTATTCTTTTATCTCTACGAAGATTGTATTGATTTTTTGGTCATATTCTGTGTTTTAATTATATTATTCAATAAATAAACATAAGAAATAACATGTGGTCTGTTGTTTGTGATGAGCATAGTCGCTGACTACTGATCTAGCGTGTGTATATATAGTATGCACATGGTGGAAAACGGTTGTTGTCTGGTCGAAATTAATTTGCTGGTTGGAATTTCGGGTCATCAAATGGTTGAAATGGTCGAACACATCGATAACTCAAGTATAATCCAACGGTCCCTAGCGATTCGACTTAACAAAGTTTGACTTTATATAAGTCAATCAATATGATTGGCTGACAGGCATGATACAAGCTTCCTGATTGGTTGATTAGATGAGAGGTGATTTTGTTATCTAGGAATGGTGAGGTAGGGAGGCGGCTACCATCACAAAGGCACCTCAATGATAGAGTCTCTATCCTGGCCAACTCCGACCCACTTAACTGAAAAAAAAATAACGAGACCAATTAGAGGAATAATAATGATGATGATGATGATGGTGATGAAAACAATCATGATGATGCGATGACGATGATGACGGCAATGGTGATGACAATGATAATGATGTTGGTTATGAGAATGATGAAATTGGTAATGAGAACTATTTTGTAAACAGTGTACATATGTTCGCAAACTTTTATATCATGTTAATTCATGATTGAGTCATTAAAGATATTATTAAAGAATATAATACAAAATTGTTAAAATTGTAAAAAATAATAACAAATGATGAAAAATTGTTAGGCCAATGCATTCTCTTTTATATGCGAGGCGACCTATGGTCGACTCGCATCTATAATGCATTCGCACAGGGTATATGGGTTGATACAAAAATCGGACTTGGCACTGAAAGGGTTAAGTGTTGATATGTTTGTAGACTCTTATATCATGTTAATTCATGATTGAGTCATTAAACATTATTATTAAGAGTTGATATGTTTCTAAAACCAATTAGTGACTAATCTAATATTTTTTTCTACAAGCCTATGGATTGTCATCAATGATAAAACCTTTTTTGACAAGAAGCCAATCTACGTTAATTAGCTAACTTAGCTAGTCTAAGTTAATTTAGCAAAGCATCGGGTATCTTGTTAAATCTACATCCATTATGAAGCCTTGTTTCAATTCATAACTCAGGGATTTGAAAATTTTCAGTAGTTCATTCAAGATTAAAATTTGTTCCCATTTCATTTTTTTTATTTGAAAATTGGTTAAAAAGAAATCTGGTATCCGAAAGAATTAAAGTTTCCTGATATTTGTAATTTGAATCGCAAAATTTCAGGAAGCTCCAGTCATGAAAGGGTTAAAATTGTAGGCTATAAATAGTAACACTTACTAGGAACATTAAGATGGTCAGTTATGAAGTTGATATAGTCCTGAGCAGCTTCCGGCAGATCATCGAACTGTCGGATATCTTCCGTGCATTTCATCCACCCCTTAAATGTCTTATACTCAACCTCG
Organism: Siphonodentalium dalli; assembly: GCA_032622095.1. Lineage (NCBI taxonomy): Eukaryota > Metazoa > Mollusca > Scaphopoda > Gadilida > Siphonodentaliidae > Siphonodentalium > Siphonodentalium dalli. Next base: position 35,895,181 of record CP136066.1, on the reverse strand, counting down.
ACTCTCTTCAGATCATCGTTCAAAGCTAAAAATGACCAAAAGTAGTTTGTTAACGAGAGGCCGATCACGATCGGCAGATGTTTAACCCATACCTTGGCGATAGTGATCAGCTATTTTCAGTTCTGACACGAAAATCCATAAGCCATAACTCTGTTTAAAATATAAAAAAATGGATCAAACCCAAATTCGAAATCTATCTGTATTTTGGGCTGAGAAATTCACATACAAAATTTACATACATCTCAATAAAAGGAGATATATCAGATGAAAGGTATTTCTGCTAAGTATAAGGAATGTTGAGAATTAAGGGTTCATTTTAACCACAAAAATCCATACAAGTGAAAGGGATATAATAGGAGAATGATTACATGAAAAATATACAAATGCATAAAATTGATGACAAGGGTTAACAATTTTAACTCAATAAAATTAGGTACAGGTATGTCACTGGAACACTGCATTGATATCATAAACCAGAGAGCTGTATGGAAATACAATAAACAACAGATAGTTCTCTGTCCAATTACAGCTTCCACTGTGCCCTGACAATATGATGGCTAAAAATAACTCTAATTTCCAATAATGCAAGTTAATCTATTCTCTCTCTCAGTGCTAACTGATATCACAGGGGTTAGCTGCTATGGTTCTACATGATAAGCATAAAAATATCGAATTTGTTAAATCCTTAGTTAAAAAGGGCCACAACTCTGGTATAAAAAACAGGATCTAACCCATATTCAAACTTGATCTGTATTTTGAGTTGAGAAACTCACATACCAAATTTGGTTCCTATCAGACGATAACTGGTTGAGCTATCGAAGCATGGATGAATTCTATATCAAAGGGCCATAATTCCATTAAAAATAATCTGATCAAACCCATATTCGAACTCGAATTGTATTTTAGATAGAGAAACTCACATACCAAATTTGGTTCTCATGAGATAATATTTTTTTTAGTTATCGTAGCATCCATGAATTCTAAGTCGAAAAAGGGCCATAACTCCGTAAAAAAAACTCGGATCAAACCCATATTCGAACTCGATCTGTATTTTGGGCTCTGATACTCGCATACCAAATTTGGTTCCGATCAGATAAAAATTGTTTGAGTTATGACAGCATGCGTGAATTCGAAGTCGAAAAAGGGCCATAACTCCGTAAAAAAAACTCGGATCAAACCCATATTCGAACTCGATCTGTATTTCGGTCTGAGAAACTCATATACAAAATTTAGTTCCGATCGGATAGAAAATATTTGAGTTATCGCACCATGCGTAAAGTGTCCACGGACAGACAGACAGACAGACGGACGGACGGACGGACGGACGCACGACGAGTGGTCAATCCGGACGTCGACATTATGTTTACCATACTATGGTATGGGTAAACATAAAAATGCACAATCCAAATTAGCGCTCCTAAATTACTATTTCTTTGGCTTCAGTGGTAAAAAATATTTGATTCGAGTCAAGGAACCCACCAATCAAAGCTCAGAGTTATCAGATATCAATTTTTTCAAATCTGTTATTTTTCACCAACTGGAACATTTGGTGGCCAGGAAATATTTGATGAATGCTGACCGACATACTCTGGATACCAAATTGACTTGAACAAAATGTGACCCGCCATATCAAATCCAGTCGTAAGTCAGGATTTTTTTTACCCTGTGCCAATGCATTCTCTTATATATGCGAGTCGACCATAGGTCGCCTCGCATATATATAAGAGAATGCATTGGCCTAACAACTTTTTACAATTTTAATAATTTGTTCTTGTATTCTTTAACAATTTTATAATTTCACCCATACAGAGCCCCAGACAAACATGAGCAGACGACACTCTTCTATATGCTTCTATATATGTGTGGAGCTCCCTGCAGGGTAATGGATGTTTTTTATTTTATGTCCTAAAAATTGTAAGAAACATTTATTTAAAAAACATGATCAAAAATTGTTAGGCAATGCATTCTCTTATATATGCGAGGCGACCTATGGTCGACTCGCATATATAAGAGAATGAATTGGCACCGGGTAAAAAAATCCCGACTTACGACTGGATTTGATATGGCGGGTCGCATTTTGTTTATACTTTTAACACTTTTTGGGTAATTTTATACATGAGGCGGAAATCACTAAAAGCCATGATGTTGAGTCTGTCTGGTTACGTCACGATTACTTCTCAAATAACACACTGTTTTGACTGGTTCTGATTTATGATTATATAGACGAGCTGCACTGAAGGATCATCAGGAATATACAGTAATGCTCTAAATAATCGACTCCTTAACCACAGCAGAATTATGGGTAACTTTTCAACAAGCCATATTTCCGATTAAATCCTGAAAAGTTACCCATAATTCTGCTGTGGTTAAGGAGTCGATTATTTAGAGCATTACTGTATTCATGGTGTAACAGTGAAGTTGGACATAGATATAAATTGCGAATTTTAACAATTTCCTCTACCATTGTTGCCAATATGTTGGTGGCGGTATGAAAAATTGTTGGTACACTTATTTTACCCGTGAATTTTACTAGGCGTTTTGTCTCAAAATTTACAGTACCTATATAATATCAATGTTTATATGCAGTGCCAAATAGCCCTTACATGACTTAACTCAGATAAACTCTTAATTATTGAAAATAAAACGCAATTACGATATCTAATTAGTGTAGACATTCATAACTTGAGCTTAATTTATCAACTGATTTACTATATACTATTAGATATTCAAAGTTAGTTGATGCACTGAGATTTCCCCCCAGTGGCTATAGGGGTACCATTTCCCCAGCCCTAGCAGAAACACTCAGTTAGGTAATGGCTAAAAATGATCACAATCACTCAGGTAATGGAAGGAATAACTTTCAAAACAAAATTGTCCAAGCATGGATTTAATTAGATCATGCCATGAATCTCTACTCCCGCTAATGCCCGTAGCGATCATATTCCACTGGTACAAAACCTGGAAACTTTTTGAAGTTTTGACAGGGAATATATTTCTTAGTTACTATCTGTTCCTTAATATAAAAGTACTTCACTGTACAGTAATGCTCTAATTAATCAACCTCTTAACCACAGCAGAATTATGGGTAACTTTTCAGGATTTAGTCGGAAATATGGCTTGTTGCCATTCATCGGAAAGCTCTCGACAGCAGAATTATGGGTAACTTTTCAGGATTTAGTCGGAAATATGGCTTGTTGCCATTCATCAGAAAGCTCTCGACCGGGGTCCAGGGGCCGCATAGGCCCCTGGAAGCTCTAGGGTTTTTGAAGCTCTGAGATTGATTCTCAGCCTCTCCTGGCAGCTTTTCTGGCTTTATTATAGTGGCATTTTTTGGCTGGAAAGTTCTAAATTTTGGTCTATATCACAATATTTTAGGAGATCCTCCAATTCATTATATTATTAGATTAAGAACATACACAAATATTTGATAGAATGATAACCATACCTCAAAAAGTATTGATTGAGACCATTTGCATTTATACAGAGGTGCTGTTGTCCATACAGGTACTGCAGTAATTTCACATAGATAGAACATACATTGGAAAGTTCCTTTAGAGTCAGTTGAAGTTGCAAATTAAATAAAGTTAACTCATCTATACACTGTACATACAGGTATGGTAAACATAAGATGTTTACTTTTCCATTTTCTTTCTTTTTGGGATTGTGCATATTTTATCAGATGTGGTGTAAGTGATAACGGAACAGAATTCTCACACAAAAATGCCAATGTTCGGCCTTCTGCATACGATTTTCTATCAATAATGTTCACAAAAGGTTTCACATTTGGCTTCCGAATGTTATTGGAACACAGATTTCCATCATGCACATTAAGAGGTGCCCCCTATGGGAGAGTGCACCTTTCACGATCACCACCACCAGGAAGGGATTGTTTTTCTTCTGGTTGCAATATGCCCTGCTTGACTTTTACATTGAAGAAAGTTGCAGGTAGAGACTGATTTGTTTGTATGTTTTTACGATGTCCACGATGTAGCACTGAGTTTGAATGTACTTTTAAGGCCTTCTTTCCTTCGTTTCCGTAGCTGATATCTTTGTTGCACCACAAACATTTTGCGAAGCCAGGACGGTCAATTTTTCGCACAAAGTCAGACAAATAGTCACCATTAGCATCCTTTTCCTGAAGACAGCTCCATTTAAATTTATTTTTAATATTCTCCTCCTTTTTCGAAAGATCTTCCTGACTTTTCAATTCCATCATTTAATGCCGATAACACAAAATAATTATCGCCGATCGAGCAATAAACACTTCGAATTCTTGGAAATATATTGGCGCCAGATCGGCACCGTAATTTCAATGTATAATCCATCGCGATTGGCTGATATTGAAGCATCGCAGAGTCTCTTGCAATAGCAGCGCCAATCAACAGAGGCATCGTAAATAACTTTGTCTGTGACCGGTGAATCGAAAAGTTAGCCGGTGCTCGTAATAACGGGCTTTTTTTTTTTTTTACAAGAACAACAAATCGCCGGCGAACTTAATCGATGTCCGATTTTCGCAAACCTCACCCCCTATAATTTTCGTTCGGATTTGTAGTTATCTTAAGAAACAATAACCCAAAGCTGCTTACTAATGAATATTGATGAAATAATTCCGGAATTAATTTTCATTCCGGAAGACTTTTGATTTTTTTTTGAAAATCCCGGAATTCCGTCAAATTCCGGAAAACTTTCATCTCTGGCTGTGGTTAAGAGGTCGATTAATTAGAGCATTACTGTAGGTGAAGGTCCCAACTCGAAATTTCATGTGAATTTGTGAGTGATTTTACTTTGTGTAGCTAATTATGGAATTTTTCCTGGGTAATTCAACGTTTTTTGCTATATCACAGAAAAACATGAAATTTGGATCAAAAGTTCCAAGGTTTTGTACTGGTGGAATATGATCTCTACGGGCATTAGCCAGAGTAGAGATTCATGGCATGATCTAAGATTTAGTGTGTCTGACATTTGCAGAATGAGGTCTCCAGCATATAGTGATGCTAGCCCGCTGTGCTGGGTAGCGTCACTAAATTCACCCTCTGGGAACCTCATTCTGCAAATGTCCGGCAGTATATTTTCAGACTTGGGTGTAACTAACCTGGGAATGTATCCAGCTTTACACCGTCGAGGATATATGCTATCCCGACCTTAATCTCTTCGAAAACATCGAGAATATCAAGTTTAGTGATGGCCAGCCTGCAATACAAACAAAAAACATGTCAAGAATATCAAGTTTAGTGACAACCACAGCGGATCAGCATCACTAAATTCACCCTCTGGGGATCTCATTCTGCTTGGGTGTTATCTTCTGGGAATATCTAACGGTATAGTATAGTCTCAAATTAATATTGTTTTAGTTACTTTTTCCCTTCTGTTCAGTTTCTATATCCCCTAATTTGCAGAAGATATAATTCATAATTGAGGTGACTAATGGGTGAACATCACGAACTGCAACTGGGGAACTTCAATATGATCATAGGTCTCCCATAGCAGTTGAGGCCTAAGCAGAATGAGGTCCCCTGTGGTGAATTTGGTGACGCCAGCCCACCGTGCGCAATAGTCACTAAATTCACCCTCTGGGGACCTCATTCTGCAAATGACAGACATGCTATTTCAAGGCTTGGAAGACGCAGCCGGAAAATTAACATTACCAAATAAACTAAGAAGGATAACCCTAGAATTTTAATTGTAAACATCGACTTTTGAGGAGTTTCTGGTGGTAAACAAAGAATTTTATTGTGAAATAAGTTTGATTCAACCAGGCCTCAAATTATGGTGCTGGACATTTGCAGAATGAGGTCCCCAGAGGGTGAATTTAGTGAGGTGCCCAATGGGTGAACATCACCAACTTCAACTTCAACTGGGGAACTTCAATCTGATCCTAGGTCTGCCATATCAGTCGATGGCCTAAGCAGAATGAGGTCCCCAGAGGGTGAAATTAGTGATGCTAGCCTGCTATGCGGGATAGTGTCACTAAATTCACCCTCTGGGGACCTCATTCTGCAAATGACACACGTTATTTGCATTGTACTAGCATCACAAAATTCACCCTCTGGGGAACTCATTTTGCATGGCCTCATCTGCTACAGAATGACATAGCTTTAAGTTCCCAGAAGGTGAAGATGGTGGTGTGCACCCATTGGGCACCTCGATTATGCAATGTGTCGTCTGCCAATTTGAGGATATAGAGAAACTAACTAAAAAAGAAAAAATAAACTTTCTAAAAAAAACTTGTTAATTTGATAATAAAGAAGAGGCCTAAGCAGAAAGGGGACCCAAGAGGGTGAATTTAGTGATGCTAGCGTCACTAAATTTACCCTCTGGGGACCTCATTCTACAAATGTCCAGACCAATATCTTGAGGCCTGGATTGAACATAGCCACCACACGCTAATTCAAGAGGGATGTGTTTGTTCGACAACACTCACCCAGTGAAGCCATTGATCATTGATGAATATCGGAGCATGACGAGGTCAAGCCATCCACAGCGTCTCAATCTTCCCGTTGTCACACCGTACTCGTGACCTCGAGCCTGCAGCAGTGCACCCAGCTCCTGCAAATAAATTATTCCAGGTATATTATTATTATTATTATTACAAAAACTAAATCTAATGTTCTTAAGTGATAATACTTATAAAGCAGATAATACTAAACACCAACATACCTTGTTTATATCGCTTCATATAAAGTAACTTCCGATAATACTAAACACCAACATACCTTGTTTATATCGCTTCATATTAACTGGTCCAGTGCTGGACGCCCATATTTGGACCCTATGTAAGAGTGCTGGAAGCCCATAGCCCATATCTGGGCTTTGGCGGCGTCACTGTATTGTTTGTTTAGTTTAATCATTTAAATCATATTTGTCAGGTAATAATTTTGAAATATTGTTACATATATAATTAAATTGTGACCTTGTGAAGTTTGATTGGATGCCGAGTCGCCGACCGATAAAATTGTCAGAAAGAGTAGTTTTATTGTGAAAAGTTAGAGGAAAATGACAAATTGTTTTGCACAATGGCGTCCGACAACCAGGCTGATATCCATAACCTAATCCGACAACCAGGCTCATGACCTTTATAACCTAATCCGACATCCAGTCTTATAACCATAACCCAATAAGACATCCAGGCTCATATGCATAACCTAATCAGATAACCAGACTCATAACCATATCCTAATGTGACAGCCAGGCCCATAACCATAACCCAATAAGACACCCAGGCTCATAACATAATGCAATCGGACAACCAGGCTCATAATCTAATGAGATATCCAGGCTCATAACCATACCCCAATCAGACAACCAGACTCCTAACCATAACCTAATCAGACAACGAGACTCAAAACCATAACCCTATCCCAAATGCATATATTTGTGGGACTCAAGTTCGAGAAAAGAGTGCAAACATAGTAAATTGCACACTCCAAGTATAAATTTCAATGAATTTCTGTTTAATACTGAAATAAATATAAGCATTTCATTAGGCCACACAAAAAAAATAGTATGTTTCTCAAGTATCGCCGCGTCCGCAAAATACCCCCTGCTGGCTACTTTTTACAGCTTACAACAAATAAAAATATAAAAACATGCCGCCGCACAAAATCTTGGCGATGTCTGTTGATACCCGCAAAGCTCAAGTCGTCCCCGCCAGCGATGCAAGGGCGGTAATTCTAAAATGAAAGCGTTCCTTGCGTGCTCCGAGTGCCAGCGATGCAAGGGCGGTAATTCTAAAATTAAAGCGTTCCTTGCGTGCTCCGAGTGCCAATCGAGTTCACCCGTAACGCACCAGCGAACACGCGGTAAAAAAAACAGCATGGCGCTAATAAGTATGTGCGTCCGAAGGGGACCCAACATTGTTTGTCCTTGGACAATAACAAATGTGAATGCGTCTGACAACATTACCGAGGCGACAATCGCGTTCTTACAGGACCATAGTGAAACTACCGGTACTATGCGTGTTTACCTAGTTCGATTTCTGTCGGAAAGGATAAGCAGGACTTTCAGTTCGTTTCGCAGAACTTAAATATTACACAGGTTGCAGATATTTTCGGCAGATATTTCTTGATTACATTACCAATGGAAGATGCCGCACCAGTGTCTGCTGAAAACAGTGGAAAATCAGCATTTTCTGTACTCATGGATAATAAAAATGTTTTACCAAATTTCCAAAAAAAACAAAACAACAGCAAGGACGAAATGATAAACAAAATCATAAATTTCCTTGAAGCTAAGCAGCTTGGGTTTTCCCGACACTATTGTTAACACTATAGGCAGGAATTTTGTGCAGATTGTGTCAAATGTGCTTTGGTATCTCGACCCACATGTTAATAAACTGAGTGAGAGATGTTGTCACATTCCGGATGGACTTCAAATTTTTCTTGGATACAATGATCCCAGAAAAAGTAAACACAAACTGCCGGTGCTTGAACTTTCAAAAATATTAGAATATTCTGGACAACTTGTTGCTGTATTGGAACAACCCTTCATACAGAAACCAAATTGGCGAGGCGTAAAGGATCTCCTGAATAGGCTACATTGGAAATCTAGCAATTAACGTTGTAATAGTTTCAATTAAAATATTTATGTGAATAATGCTACATGTACATGTACATGTATCAATAGCATCCAACTGAAGCTAAAGAGTTGGCCATTCAGTACTCAAATATGAGGGTTAATATAGTTGAATTGCTAATTAAATCTCTGAGATATATATTTTAAATTGATAATACAATTAATCATCAATTTAGGAACAAGTCCTTTCGGACTTTTAGTCCCATCAACATATATTTATATTAGCATAAATTAATGTGAGTCAATTTTTAAAAATCTGTTTCATATCTCCTGTGATACAAATGTACGTCGATTTGTTCTTTAAGTGTTGGAGCTTCTACAACGATTTCTGGCAACGAGTTCCATTCTGCGCATACTCTGCTCGAAAAGAAAAACTTACGAATGTCCTTATTTTTGGAACAAATGTTTAGTTTCCATGAATGTCCCCTGGTCGATGTATATTGCGCTTTCTGAAAGAACTGATCCGGGGTGGAATTATATTGACTGCGTAAATATTTGTAGGTTTCGATGAGATCACTTCTTAGCCTTCTGTATTTAAGGGATGGTATATTTAGAAATACCATTCTGTCTTCATATTCGTACTTTCTGTAACAACACACAAGGTGCGTTGCCCTTCTTTGGACTCGTTCAAGCTTTTGAGATTGTCCGATAAGATGTGGAGACCATACGTTATCGCAGTATTCTAATATCGGCCTCACCATTGACGTATATAGTCGTTTCAAGATGCCCGAGTCTAGCTGGCTGAATGTTCGGTTTATTACTCCCAGGATATATAGAGGAATAGTGTTTAGGATATTTTAGTCTACCTAAAGGTCGTATACTTACCTACCCCGTACTGAGTCTACGGACACGGGCTATGATTCTCATTTCCCGGTGCACATGCATGTCTGAAAACCCCAATATAAAGCTAGCTCTCACAATTTTGTATGTGGCCAATGAACTCGCACAGGGTTAATGATAACTGCTGCAGCAGGATTTCAAAATCAGGGTAAAACTCTGCGATTTAACTTATCACGTAAAAATTCACACTCAGACACCGGGAAGTGAGAATCCTAGCCAGTGTCTGTAGACTCAGTACCAGGGTGCTGAGTAAATGACCTTCAGGTATGCTGGATTTGTTTTAAACCAAAATATTCTTGTTATTGTTATAAAACATTTGTTATTTCTGCAATAAATTTGAATGCTTTAAATGAGAGATCTTATTTTATTAAATACAGCATCCATAGGGTACACACCTTTGCATATATATATAAAATAAACAGCTTTATTTTCCAACAACATATGAAAACAGATCATGATCATGAACAAACAAGGTAAATATACATTACACACCATGTTACAAGAGCCAAACTTTGTCTTAAGTCAATCTTTAATCATAAAAGCATGTCTGCCCATCATTTTTATACATAAAAATTCGGCATAAAAAACCTGCCTGCCGGTAAAATTCAGCCCAAAAAAATAAAAATAAAAACCTGCCTGCCTGCTGGATTTTTTTGAAAAAATACTTGAGAAACACAATATTTTTTTTGTGTGGCCTTATGTGTATGTAGGATATTTAGCAGCGAACCAGTTAATTAACTTCCGATAATACTAAACACCAACATACCTTGTTTATATTGTTCATATAAAGTAACTTCCGATAATACTAAACACCAACATAAGTTGTTATCGCTTCATATAAAGTAACATCTGATAATATTAAATACCAACATACCTTGTTATAGCTTCATATTAAGTAACTTCTGGACTGGGAAATTGTTAGGATTTCAAAAGGCATGGATGGCCTTGGTTATAGGATATAATTTAGAAATAAAAGTTACCAAATTATGAGTTTCCTCAAGAATATACTAATAGTATAGCTTTAATTCAGAATGATAGTATGAATGAGATATTACCCACGAAACACATTGTGTGAACCAAGCATTTGTTTATATTTACAGCACGCAAAGTATGTGCGATAAGCAAAACACTTAACACAGTAGCAATTGTTTTGGAGAGTGATTCACGGTGATCCATTCAACATCGAAATCTTGAGAGGCGAGGATTAGCGAGTGCTATATTGGTATGTTGTAAACAATATGGTGTCAATTTAAAAAAAAAAAATTCATTAGTGGGGTCTCCCGGTGTTGAGTAAGTTTGAAACATTAATATAAGTACTCACACAGTGTAGTTCCGTGGGGAAGCTTCCTGCTCCCACCCGGCTGACGTATGCCTTGGCTACACCATAGACGTCACCAATGCTTCGCGGAGGGATGCCAGTTCCGGTACAGACTCCGCCCACACTGCAGTTTGATGATGTCACATATGGATAGAGCCCTATGATGTAGAGATAATATAATTTAGTTTTTGTTGGAACATTTTTGCAATATCTAGAATTAATATAAGTACAGTTAAACTTCGTTAAGTCGAATCGCAAGGGACCGTTGGTTTACTTCGAGTTATCCGTGTGTTCGACTTAACCATTTCTACCATTTGGTGACCACAAATTCCAAATAGTCGAATTCATTTCAATCCGATAATAATTGTTTTCAACCTTGTGCACGCTATATACCCACCAGGGACCAGCCGAGAGGGCGACGTGGGCGACTTCTTCGCCCTAGCGCCGTCCGCTTCGCCTTATTTTTGCAGTCGGGCGAAGTTCAAGTCGCCCTGAAAATTCCAAAGTTGACTGACGAAAATCGGCAAAATTCCCCAAATAATTTACAACTGTCAACAGTGATTGCACACAATACTCCACTATCAGGGTGTTGTAAAACAATTAACACCTGTATTGCTCCAATCTGGAAGCATGTTGACAACAGAGTCTGATTACTGGCAGCTGTGAAAACATCGTCGGGCCTCAAGTGTTAATCTGGTTGTTGTGATTTTTAGATTACCGTGATTACCACACCTTACAATGAAGATTACAACTCACAGCTCTCACAATGTGTCAGTTCATCACTCCCTCTATGGAGTTTGGTTAAAGAAATTTTTAAACAAATTAATTTGTGAAGCATATTAAAATTTCAAACGGGATTACTAATAGAGCGCAGTGAAAGTGTTCATGATTTCGTTTCATTTCGGTTTGATAAATATTGTTGGCATTTTTAAAAACCCGAAAAATATGAAATAAAATCTTGTCATTCTCCCACAATTACGATATAAAATGCTGCTATCCTCTCACAATTATGTTTGGGTATTATTAATAGTTATTAGGGTCATGAAGTGAACATAAAGACTCCATATTTCAACCATTGTTTCATAAGTTTAATTGACATATTACATCTCTCCTATTTTCGTTATATAGCGACTCCTGTCGTAGTACTGTTCAATTTAAGTTTTGTAGACTCACTTTGCCCTATAGAACGGCCACTTCGCCTTATTTTTATAGTAGGGCGAAGTCATTTCGCCCTGAAAATATGGTCTAGGCTGGTCCCTGATACCCACGCTAAATCAATAGTCAGTGACTATGCTGATCACATACAACAGACGAGATGATATTTGTTCTGATTATTTATTGAATAATATAATAAAAACACAGAATATGATAAGAAAACATCAACAAATTCGCGGTAGAAATAACAAAAGTACATTTGACCCGGAAGTGGTTACAATAGTATTTACAAAAAATTGGGATTCAGGATTGGAAGTGACTGGTTATCAAGGACTGTGGTTTCTGCAAAAAATTAGTTGTTGAATCTCTCTTTAGTTTATCGCTGATGCCCAGTATCTTCATTAAGTCGTCGCTCGTGTCTGCTTGTGTCATGAGATAACGCAGTACAATGTCTAAGACCTCGTCTTCGTCTCAATACTGTGCGCCTCGAGTTTTCTCTTTGTTCCTTTGCCTCTGGTCGCTGAATTTGCTGCAAAAAGCCATTCTTCGATGCAACTATAGTAACTGCTAGATTCTTAGAACGCCGACATCGCGGGGGTCGATTAAACTTTTTGAATCATCGAGCCTCCAATGGAAGCTTCGTAACAATTTTGAATCGAACGGTATTCGAACCGAATACTCGAAGCTTTGCAGGGCTCTCTTCAATACATGACTCACATTCCTTGATGCTATAGCTACCTTTAATGTGATTTAACTCTGATGAATAAACAGTAATGATCAGGGCATCACCCGAATCGGATAGCTGACATAAAGTAAGTCTTCTTGGCGACAACGACAACAAGAATAGCTCCAAGCCTTGAAATAGTGTGTCTGTCATTTGCAGAATGAGGTCCCCAGAGGGTGAATTTAGTGATGCTATCCCGCATAGCGGGCTAGCATCACCAAATTCACCCTCTGGGAACCTCATTCTGCTGAGGTGTAAGCAGAATGAGGACCCCAGAGGGTGAATTTGGTGATGCTAGCCCGCTATGCGGGGTAGCGTCACTAAATTCACCCTCTGGGGACCTCATTCTGCAAATAACAGACACACTATTTCAAGGCTTGTATAGCTCCGGTTTGTATTCTACATTAGAGGTATAAAATAATATGTATTCTCAGTCTGGGATTCCATTGAATGCATGCGCCTCACATCAGTTTATGTGGAATAAAATCCAGTATACAAACTCAAGCGACCCAGATTTTTATGATACTCAAGAGCACTCACCGTCTCTGGTGTCTTAGCATAACTTGACAGAAAAGTCAAAAAAACTTCATCAATAAGATTGTAGGAGATCACGAGAACACAAGAACACGAGTATAAAACCACAAGTGGATTCATAAATTAATTGGAGACCGAAATGAAAATAAAATAAAAATAAATAATATATTTATTAAATATGCCAAGTACATTTTCAAAATAATATATCTTTTGAGATTCATTCCGCCACAAGCTCTGTTGATTCTGTGCTTTTAACATCGCCACCGCGATTACATAATAGTGATGACGTCATATAGGTAGACACAATCAACTCCGACTCAGATTACGTGTTTTTAATTAGTCTACTCATTTGACGTCATATGAGCATTTGCGACGGAGATAGCCGACAACCAGTGGGGGTATTATTTATTTATTTATCGGCTTATTTATTACGCGATTGTTATGGGACTTGGATCATTGTGATCATAATAGGAGTGGCTTTCTGATATTGTTTCGTTGTATTCATCAGGATAGCAATCCTTTAAGTATATGCTTTCTGTTATCTTTATTGTCAAAAGAACCCACACAATGTTTGTTACATGTTTTAACCCTTTACCCAACAAACAGGCCAAATAAAGCTTCAACAGCCTAAAATATCTTCGGTCTGTCTCAATAGAACCATACAAATAAGGATATCATTGGAACCAGCTCCTTGACCACATTGTGATAGTTACAGTTAGCCCTGTGCCAATGCATTCTCTTATATATGCGAGTCGACCATAGGTCGCCTCGCATATATAAGAGAATGCATTGGCCTAAAAAAAATCTTTTTTAAATACTTTTTACCATTTATTCTTACATTCTTTAACAATTTTATAATTTTTAATGTGTTAAGCCAATGCATTCTCATTGGCACAGGGCCCTTCTGTTGGGTAAAGGGTTAATATGCCCTATCACTAACTCGTGGCCATTTTGGATCCACCAGGTCCGATTCCGTGGTTTTACTTAACTTTCCATATATGGAATAATTCAAAAGCTACATATATGGAAATGGTACTCCAAAACTTTGACCTGTAGCACTGAAACCACGGATCCGGGGCTGGATGAATCTATGAAACCACGGAAACGGACCTGGTGGATCCAAAATGGCCGCGAGTTAGTGATAGGGCATATACACTACCGACAAGCATAAGTAAATAAAGGTCTTATCAAGCCATATCGAGAATAAGTAGTTTTAACCCTTTACCCAACAGAACGGCCCTGTGCCAATGCATTCTCTTATATATGCGAGTCGACCATAGGTCGCCTCGCATATATAAGAGAATGCATCGGCTTAACACATATTAAAAATGATAAAATTGTCAAAGAATGTAGAAAAATATGTTAAAAAATGTTAAAAAATGTAAGAAAAAATTATAAAATTGTTAAAGAATGTAAGAAAAATGGTAAAAAGTGTTAAAAAAAAGAATTTTTTTAGGCCAATGCATTCTCTTATATATGCGAGGCGACCTATGGTCGACTCGCATATATAAGAGAATGCATTGGCACAGGGCATAACTGTAACCATCACAATGTGGTCAATGAACCGGTTCCAATGATATCCATATCTGTATGGTGTTATTGAGACAGACCGAAGATATTATAGCTTTATTTGGGCGTTTTTGGCCGTTTTGTTGGGTAAAGGGTTAAAACATGCAGTTACAAGTAACAAATTTATGATCTTACACACATTGAATCAACAAAAAAATGCATAATATTTATCAGTGCATAATACCTGTACATAATTAAGCACCCCGGGAAACAAGCAAACATGCGCTGGTCATTTGGGCTTTTCGGCCGGTCATTGACCGTGACTGGATGCTTATTTCCAGGCTTGTCCTGCGGAATGATTTCATATCCTCCATTCCCAATTACAAATATAATATTAAACGTCTGTAAACAAGTCATGTCCATTTAGATATACCAAAAGAACTCACCGAAATCAATATCAAGGATTGTGGACTGTGCTCCCTCAATCAGGATTCTCTTGTTGTCTAACATAGCTTTGTTCAAGAACGGCACCGTGTCTTTCACAAACGGCCGGATTCTCTCTTTAAGTTCCTAAATAACAGAAGAACAATGTATTGCATATTAAAGACGGCACTTTTTGTCCACTGCATACACCCATCAGTAAGCATCGATGTATACTGACCCTCTAAACTCTAAAATTAGGGATGGGCTTATCTATAAGGACCACCCCAGGATTTTTTTTGGGAGCAAAAACTTAAGACTGGACTGGGGATAGAAGGTGGGAGGGTCACTTGGAAAGTGGGATACCAGCTCTGGTTGTTTTTGACAGGTTGGTCACATTTTTACAATTTGTATATCAGCTTGGTGGTTTCCGAGAAGATGTTTAAATGAGTCCTAGTAATTTCATTGAAGAATTTTTGTTTTTAAATTAAATTTTTTTGTTTTATTAATGTGAAAACAAAAATAATTTTAAATATGTTGTTTGTTTGTTAAATTCAGTAAGGAGGTCAATCTAAAAAAAAAAAAATTTAAAAGAGCCATAACTCCATTACAAAAATTGGATCAAACCCATATTCAAACTCACATACAAAGTATTACAAACTGGATCTGATCAAATACAAAATTTTTGAGTTATTGCATCATGCGTAAATTATAAGTTGAAAAGGGGCCATAACGAACGACTAGTGGTCAATCCGGACATCAACACTATATCACGTCTATGTGTACCATACTATGGTATGGTTACACATAAAAATTTATTTACATTTGAATGGAATGGAATCAGTTAGTACTGGACTTTAAATGCAGGGCTATTAGCATTCTGACTAGCGTTAAAATATATATGCTTGCTACTGGAGCAGGGGCTTAGCCAGTGACCCGTCCACCTGTCATTTGGACGGGAAGTTTACAGAGTCGACGGGCAGTTAAAACTTTCTTTGAAAACCAATTTGTTTTTTTTATATTTTGTTCTCATGTTTTTACCACAAATTCCCATAAGTATTGATCATCATTAGTGTGTAAAACACATGGTTTTTATCATATCCCTGTGTAAAATTACCATTATGCATGTACATGACATGTATTAGAGTAAAGTCTAGATATATTAAAACTACATTTAGGAAATGATCAGCTGATTTCGTGGACTTTTTAGCTCTACTTAAGCCTTGAAATAGTGTGTCTGTCATTTGCAGAATGAGGTCCCCAGAGGGTGAATTGAGTGATGCTACCCCACATAGCGGGCTAGCATCACCAAATTCACCCTCTGAGGACCTCATTCTGCTTACACCTCAGGATAGTCATTAAATTCACCCTCTGGGGACCTCATTCTGCAAATGACAGACACACTATTTCAAGGCTTGGTAGCCTCTACTTGACAAAGAAAAAACTTGTGTTTGTATGAAATGAGACAGTTAAAAAGTACCATGTGTACAACAAAAAAATAGTGAAATAGTGTGCCTGTCATTTGCAGAATGAGGTCCCCAGAGGGTGAATTTATTGATGCTACCCCGCATAGCGGGCTAGCATCACCAAATTCACCCTCTGGGGACCCCATTCTGCAAATGACAGACACACTATTTCAAGGCTTGGTACTCAAATGGTTCTGAGCAGGAAAAGATCTATAACTCTCAACACGTCGGAGTCATAATGAATCTTCCCAGGAAAGCCATCAGAGGCCACCTTTTTCAAGTTATTTTCAATACTCCATCTCTTACTCTCCCCATCCAACGCATACCACGTTGGCCATCGCTTTGTGATGAATTTGGACACCCTACTTTCAATTTCTGGCTAAGCCCCTGTACTGAAGATATAATGTGAAATGTTTGTACAGACTGAGAATAACAAAAATTTCCAAGAACAACAAGGGCCATAACTTGGTTAACCTTTCCTTGACTGGAGCTTCCTGAAATTTTGCGAAAACCCTGTGCCAATGCATCCTCTTATATATGTGAGTCGACCATAGGGCACCTCGCATATATAAGAGAATGCTTTGGCCTAAAAATATTTACATTGACCTTGTAAGCCAGTGCATTCTCTTATATATGCAACGCTCCCTATGGGAGACTCACATATATAAGAGAATGCACTGGCACAGGATCTTTAATACTGCACCAGCACAGTTCCCATCAAGAAAGGGTTAAAGGGGTACTGTACACTAAATACAGCCATTTATGGGACCATATCCATTTATACTCAACAGAAATTATGCAACAAATGAATTAATTTGAGCCATGGATTAGTGCAAAATACACTCATGTGTTCTATGAACGATGCAAACAACATGGTAATTATAATGAAAATGAATTTATGACTCCAGCCATTTATTCATTTTCATTATAATTACCATGTTGTTTGCATCATTCACAGAGCACATAAGTGTATTTTGCACTAATCCATGGCTCAAATTCATTCATTTGTTGCATAATTTTTGTTGAGTATAAAAGGAGATGGTCCCATAAATGGCCGGATTTAGTGTACAGTACCCCTTTAAGAATGGACACACACCATAGTATGTGGGTATCATATGCTTCAAACTGGACTATCACTCTACCAAAGAACAGCAAAATCCGATAATCTACGCCCGAGTTACAAGGTGAAATATATGATGGACGGACTGAATGACGGCCGACTAATCAGACCTATCGACTCTATGTCCAGAGTCAAACCCAAGCCTTGAAATAGTGCGTCTGACATTTGCAGAATGAAGTCCCCAGATGGTGAATTTAGTGATGCTACTCTGCACAGCAGGTTAGCATCACCAAATTCACCCTCTGGGGACCTCATTCTGCTTAGGCCTTATCTTCTGGAAAGCATCTATAATCTCAAATTAACATTGTTTTTAGATACTTTTCCCCTACTGTTCAGTTTCTATATCCCCTAATTTGCAGAAGATAAAATACCTAATCGAGGTGACTAATGGGTGAACATCACCAGCTTCAACTGGGGAACTTCAATCTGATCCTAGGTCTCCCGTGGCAGTTGAGGCCAAAGCAGAATGAGGTTCCGGGAGGGTGAATTTGGTGACACTAGCCCACCATGCAGCGAAGAAATACTAAATTCATCCTCTGGGGACCTCATTCTGCAAATGTCAGACATTTTCAGGCTTGCCAAGATTCTCCTCTATAAAAGTTTGGACAGATGGACAGACAGATGGATGAACTGGTACGGAGACATAAGATACTTACAGCATATTTCTTCAGCTCAGACTCGATATCAACCTCTAAGTCTGGATACCGCTGCTTGTAATAATTCACCAGGTTTCTGTATCTGTTGAGGACAAAACAACGAAAGTGGATAAAACACAACAATGAAATAGCATCTAACAGTAACTGTTATAGAATATAAAAAATATTAAAATATACACAAAATTACTCATTGAATAAAAGTCTAGTTTAGTGTGCCTGTCATTTGCAGGCTAGCATCACCAAATTCACCCTCTGTGGACTTCATTCTGCAAGGCCTCATCTGCTATGGGAGACATAGACTCAGATTGAAGTTCCCAAATGGTGAATATTGTGATGTACACCCACTGGGGACCTCGATTATGCAATTTATCATCTGCCAATTTGGCGATATAGAGAAACTAAACTAAAAAAGAAATTGAATCTATGTGAAGAAGTTTCTATAAAAATTTGATAATAAAGAAACTTTCCAAAGATGAGCCCTAAGCAGAATGAGGTCTCCAGAGGGTGAATTTAGTGACGCTATCCAACATAGTGGGCTAGCATCACTAAATTCACCATTCTGCAAATGACAGGCACACTAAACTCAGGCTTGATTGAATAGAATAGTCACAAGCATTGATGTGTCACACTGAAACAATTATCTCTCACGTTTATGCCTCCAATTACATCCTGAAAATATACGAAGCATACAGAATCAAAGGGTCATATTCACCAGCCAGGTGAAGGTCAGGCCTCGAAATATTTAGATCATGCCATGAATCTCTAATCTGGCTAACGCCCGTAGAGATAATATTCCACCAGTACAAAACCTGGGAACTTTTTGAACTTTTGACAGGGAACCTTATAAAGTAGAAAAAATAACGCGGGGAACATATTTCTTAATTATTATCTGTTCCTTAATAATGTTCTTCACTGTAGGTGAAGGTCCCAACTCAAAAGTACACGATTTAAGGGAATTTGTGAGCGAGTTCGCTTACAATTATGGAATTTGTCCATGGTAATTATTAATTCAATGTTTATTGCAATATCGGCTGACAAAAGATAGAGAAAAGCATACACATAGGAGTCGGGACACACACCTACAGTTCCTATTAAGGAACAGATAATAACCAAGAAATATGTTCCCCACGTTAATGTGACGTTATTGTTTCGACTTTATGAGGTTGCCTGTCAACACTTCAAAAAGTTCCATGGTTTTGTACTGGTGGGAATATGATCTCTATGGGCATTATCTGGAGTAGAGATTTATGGCATGATCTAAAAAATATGGTGCTGGACATTTGCAGAATGAGGCCCCAGATGGTGAATTTACTGACGCTACCCCGCACAGCGTGCTAGTATCACCGAATTCATCATATGGGGACCTCATTCTGCAAATGACCAGCACCATATTTTCAGGCCAGGCGATGGTATCACTGATAATTAATCAGAATGATGACCAAATTTGTCTCTTCAGTTTATGCAGAAGCATTAATCCAATAAACTGAACAATATTACGATAAATTCAAACCTCCATGACTGAAATATCTTGGAATACAGACGCTGATTCAAATTTAAGATGTCAGCTATCCAGATTCGAACCTCTGTCATTGTACACAGTTTAGCTCAGACAGGCCCACCAACGTTGCAAATATCCACTTCTCATATATATGCATACATTTGTTTGAACAGTGTTTTACCCTTTCATGACAGGAGCTGTGCGTGTGCAGCAATAAAGATCCTGTGCCAGTGCATTCTCTTATATATGCGAGTCTCCAATAGGGAGCCTCACATATATAGATGAGAACGCACTGGCTTACAAGTTGAAGGTAAATATTGTTAGGCCAATGTCTTCTCTTATATATGTGAGGCTCCCTTACATTCTTCAACAATTTTTATCATTTTTATCATTATTTCTTACATTCTTTAACAATTTTTTATTATTTTTTTTCATTTTTCTTACATTTTATATAAATGTAAGAAAAATAATATATATATATAAAAAATAATATAAAATTTGTTAGGCCAATGCATTCTCTTATATATGTGAGGTAACCTATGGTTGACTCGCATATATAAGAGAAGGCATTGGCACAGGGTTTTCACAAAATTTCAAGAAGCTCCAGTCATGGAAGAATTATTGAATGTTACATAACTTTCCAGTTTCATTAACCCTTTGGAGATTATTTATAATGTCATATACATGACGTCATGCGTGAGTCAACTTCATAGAAATTATTATTAACAAATTCGAGTCAAAAGGGTCCTATAATTCGATTTAATTGATGTGTATTTTCTGTTTAGGTGTGCTATCATAATATATTGCACTTATACATTGGGACATTATATTAATGAAAATATCTCCTATACAATTCAGTTATAAATCAGATGATTAATTGAAGTTATACCTACATACAATGACACTTCCTGAAACGACATGTATGTTGTTCCACTCGCAAACGAACCGTACAGCGATGTCATTCTACTCGCAAAAGGATTAAGGTTGTAATTAGATTAATACTTACTTTTCTGAAAATACACTGAAGTCCCCTAACAAGTCACAAACTCTGATTCCGTTCCTTGTTGCCTAGGGAGTAAACATATAGGTGATCAATATTACCTAGGGAGTAAACATATAGGTGATTAATATTACCTAGGGAGTAAACATATAGGTATACCAAAAAATTATTTAAATCGGTTCATATTTGTTAAAGTTATTAAGTCGGACAGAATTTTCTAAGTCAAAATAAGTCGAAAATGAGGCGTAACTTAAAAAAAAGTCAGACCAAACCGCAATTAGCATCATGCGGAGAGGCAGTCCTAAGGAGATTGTTGCATACATAAAATTATTGAAATCAGTTCATAGTTGTTCGAGTTATGAGGTCGGACGGACAGACGGACGGTACGACACACGGACGGAGAAAGCGTGACGGACGGACGGACGCAGTCAATACAGTATACCCCCCATTTTCTTCGAAAGTGGGGGTATAAAAAGAAATATTTTGTATGTGAAGAAGGTTCTAGTAACTGTTCTACAGAAATTTGATAATAAAGAAGCTTTCCAGAGAAGATGAGACCTAAGCAGAATGATGTCCCCAGAGGGTGAATTTAGTGATGCTAACCAGCTATGCGGGGTAGCGTCACTAAATTCACCCTCTGGGGACCTCATTCTGCAAATGACAAACGCGCTAAAATCATGCTTGAACACCATGTACAGGAAACAAAAATTACACACTCCAACATAGATTTTGCATACCTTGGAAGAATAGCATGGACCAATTCCTTTCTTCGTGGTTCCAATTCTAAGAAAGATAAATAAAAAGGTTTTCAGACATAATTCATATGAAATTCCTGACCAGCATATTATACAAGAAAACTGATTTAATATACAATAACTTCTCATAGATAAAGATTGGTTGTGAACATTGCCAAGTGTTAATGGAACGTATAAGCTGCTATGGTTAATACCAACCATGATAAGACATACTGCTATCTCAATGTTAGTTTTTTCCTCATATACTAAAAATAAAGAGCGATCGGCAGAATGCTGTGAGAAAGGGTATATAAAGCATATATGGCACTATAATATTATACTAATATCCCATTTAGATTCTCGATGGACAAACTGATTACATATTAATAGGGATGGGTTGATACGCCATGGTCGAGATACGACACAATACGTATCTCGATACAAAAGTCACGATATGATTGTGTATATCGATGCGTAACTGGCATTATAGATACTGGCATATATATCTATCAAATTTGGTTATCTAAGCATATGTCTAGGGCCAAACAAAAAAACCTCTTTGTTTCCGATACCCTGCCTGGCTGAGATTTTCTTGCCTGCCTCAATTTTTGTTTTCAAATTTCTCCAGAAGGCTAGTCTATAGTTACCTGTTAGTATTATTACAATACACATGAGTGCACATTGTATGTTTCACAAACAAACAAGGATGTATAACCAGCCAAGGTGTTCGATAATATGACCAATATATTTATATGTATGTACATTTCCATCATGAAGATGACGGAAAACAGATCCGATGACAGTACTCTCATTGTGAGTATTGTTAGTGGAGTCTGTATATATATGTAATGTACTTTCAGTTTCCATTTTAGTTGCTTCCTGGTATATCACTGGTATATAAATTATCAGTCTTTAATATGATAATATCTGTCAATCATTGATGTTCAGATTTGATAAGACGGCAACTGACCTCAGTACCCTGCATAGTGGCCACACACATGTTCAACAAAATAGTGTGTGGCGTTGAAATGATACACAATGTATTGAGTGATTCGCATGCGCCTGACCGTTAAGGGTGTCCCAATTTCTGATTTGTTTCCTGTTATTGTTTCTGAGTGTTTGTATGTCATTATCATCACTATTAACCCTTTAAGTGCCAAGTCCGATTTTTGTATCAACCCATATTTCTTTGATCATTTTTCAAATTTATTGATTATAATAATGTGATACATTGATGGAAAGAGCTCTAAGAGCTCTTGCCATCAATGTATCACATTATTATAATCAATAAATTTGAGAAATGATCAAGGAAATATGTGTTGATACAAAAATCGGACTTGGCACTGAAAGGGTTAAAGCATAATACTTTATACTATTGTAATGTAAATCTTGTATTGTGACGGCTTGATATTTGGATTATGTCTCATGCATACAATGCAATAGAAAGGGAGTAATTCAATATGTTTTGTTCCCGGGCTTAAAGGCTTTGGTATAACACATAAGGATTATATATCTCATTATTAAAAGGGGGAAGAAAAATTATGAGTCACCATGGTGACAAGCTGTATTGTGTCTACACTGTCGCTATCAGACAGACAACAACCATTTAACACTTTGACAACGTTGTGTACAGTAATGCCCTAAGTAATCGACTCCTTAACCACAGCAGAATTATGTGTAACTTTTCAGGATTTAGTCGGAAATATGGCTTGTTGCCATTCATCGGAAAGCTCTTACTGAGAGCTTTCCGATGAATGGCAACAAGCCATATTTCCGACTAAATCCTGAAAAGTTACCCATAATTCTGCTGTGGTTAAGGAGTCGATTACTTAGGGCATTACTGTATACTCTTGAAGCATTTATTGCGAGTGTTTATTTTATTTGCGACTGCTCGAAGTAATTCACTAGAATTTATGATAATTAACTAGTATAAGGCCAAAATAAAAAAGACCTGTGTTTCTGGTGACCCGCCCGCCGCTATTCCGGTGCCCCCGACCATTTTCATTTTATTGATTTTGCAACATTAGTACGCATCCTATTTTATTTTACTTGTAAACTGATTCATTTCCGAAAAAAATGGACACATCACGTGTACTGTCAAACTGGAAATTATACTACACTTCAGTTAGGTCACAGCTGAATAATATTAATTTTTTCATGTTTTATTCAATAAAACAATAAATTACACTACATGTATATTCTCATGTTATGTACTCAGTTTTATTATTTTATAGTACATTACAAACAAGAAGTCTGGGAGGGGGGTATTCATATTTATTTTGAGCAAAGTCGAAAATAAAATAAAATGGAAAGCCACCCGCCCGCCCCTATTTTTTTCTTGCAATTCACCAGAAACACAGGTATATTTTGTTTTGGCCTAAGATACCACGACAATTTATACATGGTGGATATTGGGGGGTGTATGGTGGGGTGTATCCTTGGTGGCGATACACGGCCCGTATCGATACGCATATCGTGACCGCGCGCATCGAGATTCATCGGTGTATCATAACCATTTTTCAATGGAGTATAAAAATACCCAACACTGAACAATTTTTTCTTTCAATGTTACATGGTTTAGTGCGTGCAAGTTTTATTATACTTACGAGTTTTTGCCTCGATTAGATTCCTGGATTCCATCAACTTGCTGATGAACATCGAATACTGAAAAGGAACACAACACAAGTGTGTGAATACATGTAAGTTAACACATAACGTTAATATAATCAAAAACCCTCTACATTCACACAGTTAGCTCCCGTAGGAATCAGTACATTTTGCCAAACGGTTAACATGAATGTTTCCAATGTTCATAAACTTCAAGCCGATCGTGTTCATCCGCTTTCTGCATGTTGTTATTTGCAGATGACACAATCGAGGTGCTCAATGGATGCACATCACCATCTTCACCATTTGGGAACTTAAATCTGAGTCTAGGACTCATATAGCAAATGAGGGAATGCAGAATGAGGCCCCCAAAGGATGAATTTGGTGATACTAGCCGCTGAATTCACCCTCTGGGGACCTCATTGTGCAATGTCCGGCACCATTTCAGGCCGGGTTGATGTTTCTAACAGACTCAAGATTCGGCATAAGAACAGAAACTAAACCTTGTGATTTTTCAGTAGACTCAAGTTTCGGCACTAAAACAGAAACAAACCTTGTGATTTTTCAGTAGACTCAAGTTTCGGCATTAGAACAGATACAAACCTTGTGAATTTGCTAAACAATACAGTAGAACTCACCTAAGTGAGCTCGGTCGGAGATAATGAGACGTTTCTCCCAATTCTCCAATCCATTCTTCTCATTCTTCGCTATCTCTTCGAACATGTTCGACAAGTGCAAAACGACACCATTTCCTGGAGAAAAACATAATTTCCTCAAAATATAACTTTAGTATTTAACTAAAAATTTTACAATATATAACATACACATTTAACATTTTAAAACAATAAACAACGCTCGGGGAGAGCTTTCCGATGAATGGCAACAAGCCATATTTCCGACTAAATCCTGAAAAGTTACCCATAATTCTGCTGTGGTTAAGGAGTCGATTACTTAGGCGTCGACTTTTAACCCCCGCGTCGGTGCTTTTTATTGGCATTTTGACCCCAGAAAATATAAAATAGACCTAATTCCACGAAATACCACGAAAATACCAGCAAATATAACTCGCGATTTTACATCAAGTAAGCTTTAATATTCTGTCTTGTTTATTACCTATGTAAAGGTGTCATACAACTGGATTCAGAGTGTAAGTATTCCACAAACAAATCCGGGGAAATTGCCAGAAAAGGAGAGTTTATTTATATGCAAAAAAGTATTCATTTTGGATCGATCGATTGGTTGTTTAAAAAGTTAGAATCAATTTTCTGGATGAAATGGTACATGACAAAAAGCGACATAGCACTCAATTTCATACATTTGACCTGGGCCATGTACCAGAATACTAACCTAAATCACGCTCTACCTGTTTGGAACTCTAAAATAATTCTATATTTGCAAATTTGGTACTGAAAACATCAAATGACTTTAAGTTTACGATAAATGTTCCGGTTCCGATTCTCAAATATTAAATTGTATTGTGCAACAAAAGATGCACTTTTTCACAGAAAATGTATTAAATAAGAAGAAATAATTTGCTGTGGAACAAACTGCATCTGTGCTGCACAATTTGACAAAGCCAGCAATTCATAAAACCTTTCTTAATTACCCACAACAGTCAATAGCTAGCCTGTTTGTTAGTTTTGTAAGTTTTCCAGTATGAGGTATATGGCTTGTGGAAAATAAAAAAATAAATTAAAACCCTCCCTCCCTCATCGTTTTGAAAAAAAAATTGCCCGTGAAACAAAACTCTTTTTTTTTTGGCCTTGGAGCATTACTTTATTCTTCATTGTTTGGTTGTTGTTACAAACTCTTTATTGTTCTATTTATAGGATGACGCAAACATGTTATGTCATGTGCACATATCAAATAAACATATATGATTTTATTTGATTTATAACAATGAATTACCATGGTGAAAAAAAAAACCCTAATCAATATGCAGCTTCGTAGGTGATAACGCAGTATACGGGGCGTTAATATCGAGCATGAAAAGAGCTAATACTGTGTAATACTAAACATAGAAATTAGAATCATCAGATTTCAAGGGTGAAATTTGCTCCTGCCTACATACTGGTAGTTCAACCAAGACAAATCAGTCAATTATGGTTTCCAATTTCACACATCGTCTATCAATGAAAGCATTATTGAGTAAAATTGCACAAATGTAGAGAAAATTTCAACAAATTCAACTGCAAACCAAGAAGTAATTATATAAATTAAAATAATGAAATGAATGACAATCCCAAGATGAGTATTGAGATATTACCACGCGATGAAAAGTGACAGCATTAAAGTAGTTCCTGCACCTATTTTGCTATTATCAAATTCAAGGGTATTCCAGGAGTATCCAAGGCAGGATTGAAGGGTTTTTCAAGGGTTCGCCCGCTAGAACTTCAAGGGTCGGCTGATACATATACTAATGAATTAGCAAGTGCATACATGTTACGTACAAGTATTACAGACTGATGAGTATAAAGTACTTCACACAGCTGGTGCATGGTATAGTACAAAGCATTTGGGCAGATAAAACTCTTGTAACTAAATATATTGAGAAAAATATATTTTTAGAATGGGAAACTAAGGCATGTTACTGCATATTGGAAACATCTGTTAGTTTCCACTGAAATTTCTATCCCATGAATTTTGGAAACAGTATTTTCCACCCAGCATACTTTCATATTAATGCCTAAGGCCAACTACCGGTACATCAATTAAATTTGTGTGTGTGTATGCAATTGTGACTAATTAAAATTAAATACATAAAAACAAACAGAGTCGAAACAGACAGTAATGAAACTGAAACCATAAATTAAATAGGAAGACGGAAATAGCGTACCAGGTTTTTCCAGTAATTGCCGTAAACACTCTAATTTTCTATCGCACATACATGTAATTATTTTGCCGATTGCTTTGCGTAATCGTTCCAAATCCCACGATCTTATTGGAATGCCAACTATTGAAGGGTTTTCCAACATTTCAAGGATTTATACAATGCTGTTATTCAAGGGTTTTCAAGGAGTTAGGTGACATACAAGGGTTTACATAACAATGGTTTTCAGCACGTGCAATTTTTTTTATTGGAGAACTATTAATAATGAATACAAGAACAAAGTTATTTCTCCATATTCTTCTTAGTGGTGATTTTTTACAGACTTTTATATATTTTATCAAATTTACCCACTATGAGTGCCTTGGGTCCCTTTAAAACCCCAACCACAACTATATTTTCTTTGGCCTTAACTGAACATAGCTACAGATAATGAATGACAGCAAAGTAGCCTATACAGTTATCAAAGTGTTAACATAAACCACTCCACATCAGGAATGTAGATAAAACAACCTTGACCTTGGGCTAATTGATGAATGCCTACATGAGATGATATGAATAGTCTTCAGTGTTAAAGAAGCTAATGACCTTGGCAAATGATATGAACAAGGGACATTAGCTCACATACTGTTAACATCTCTTGGGCTAATCATAGGGAGGTTATTAGCCAACCTGGGGTAATCTCTGTAACATTATCCTAATGTGTGAAGGTGAATAGGTTCCTATGGTGGTTATGTATTTGACATCCTAGATTAGTGCACTGGTACTGTGTGAGACAGTTTTAAGACATACATTTGCTCCCCTCGAAATTAAATATAGCTAGGGCAAAAGGCAATACCCAACACTGTATAGTAATGCCCTAAATAATCGACTCCCTTAACCGCAGCAGAATTATGGGTAACTTTTCAGGATTTAGTCAGAAATATGGCTTGTTGCCATTCATCGGAAAGCTCTCACAGATGTAACAAGTTGGCACCTGTTTCATGTAGTCAACCCTCCCCCCCCCCCGCCCCCTCCCTCATAAAGATTATTCAAATTCATACCTAAGATAACTGAGATAGATAGCTCCAAAGTTGTTAGGGATCAAGCCTGAGTTTAGTGTGCCTGTCATTTGCAGAATGAGGTCCCCAGAGGGTGAATTTAGTGATTCTATCTCGCATAGCGGGCTAGCATCACCAAATTCACCCTCTGGGGACCTCATTCTGCATGGCCTCATCTGTTATAGGAGACATAGACTCAAATTGAAGTTCCCAAATGGTGAATATTGTGATGTACACCCATTGGGAACCTCGATTATGCAATGTGTCATTTGCCAATTTGGGGATATAGAGAAACTAAACTAAAAAAATTAAATCTATGTGAAGAAGTTTCTATAGAAATTTGATACATGTAATGAAGAAACTTTCCAGATAAGATGATGCCCAAGCAGAATGAGGTCCCCAGAGGGTGAATTTAGTGATGCTAGCCCACTATGTGGGATAGCGTCACTAAATTCACCCTCTGGAAACCTCATTCTGCAAGTGACAGCCACACTAAACTCAGGCTTGATCCCTATATATCTCTATAGCCAGTATACATGTAGGATAGAAATTTGTAACAATAGCGCTTTTCACGATAGACGTCATCATATGTGGGCGGAGCCAATTTAGCATCAGATATAGACAGGGTCGGACATTCATTTGAGCCAGTATTCATATCTGTGTATAGAAACAATGCCGGTCGTCCGTTTTTTAACTTAAAATTGATGCAGGGTGAAGTGCCTGGCGCTAAATTTCAACATGCAGTGAAACAGTAAATGGACATTATATAAGTTGTATCCATAATCGAAATAATTTACCAGATGTTAGGTATATTATCTTACAACAGAACGCATGTTACTGTGGTCATGTCTGCACCTGGACACAAAGGTTCCTACTGTCTACACGGATGTATGTCATGCATAAAACTCATTAGTCGACACCCTATTGAGATTTGAACATTTAGAGTAATAAAATTTATGGCATGTCCTGAGATTAATTCCACCATTTTGTGGACGTCGGAATGTAAACATTCCAATCTGTGAGGGTCAGGGTATCATTCTTGAAACGGTCACACATGTCACAGGTTGTAAAACTCAATGGGTGCATGTATACATTAGTTTATTCTAGTTTCATTTTAACAACAACATAACAAGATATACACATCCCTGAAACATTAATTTTGTAAATATCAGGATCCAGTTATATGCATATGTCTTATCCTGATCTGTAAATTAACTGTCACCTATACATGTACATGTAAAATACAAACTGATTTGAACATGTCTATGATATATGAACAATAAAATACTGTAAAAAGTTGCAGATAGTTGAAAGCACGGTGTTCTCAAGCCAAAATTATCAAACATTATATAAGGCTATTTATAACACAATCGTGTGCATTAGGACAATGTTATATAATAATTAGAAATGTCAACAGCAAGCGTCTCCGTGCATGCATAAAAACATTTTCGCTATACAAACTCCAAATCAATTATATCATATTTTGTGGTGATTTGTCATATTGTAAAATAACTTTTTCACTAGATCCATGATATAAGTTAATATAACGAAAGCATAATATTTATGGGGATGTTGCCTTACAGCTTTGCGATCAACACCAGTTCACAAAATCCATGTTATTCTTCACAAATCAGTAGTGTATCGGCGGCATCTTTGGTCCCTGTATTATTCTACACGTAAAATACTAAAATAACCAAGGGATATCTGGCGACATAAGCGTTTCTGGGCCTACATGGTCTCGTGTTTTTTCATGCACCTATACATTGTACATATAGTACTCTATCATTTGACACAAAAGTAACACTGTTCGAATTTTGTGAATCCAGACCAGACCTGTTAACCCTCCAGGATTCTGCGGGAGACTCCCGGATTTGAGCACGATCTCCCGCACTCCCGGACAGGCATGACAATCTCCCGGATCCAGCTACTGTAGAAAATCACAAAAAATAATCTCTTTATTTTATCTATTTGACCAGTAGACAGGCTATCAACACATCCTTGACATCTGATTGGGACATTATTGTGGCAATTAACACCCATGATTAATCTGGGGTCATAAAATCAACATTGTTGCACAGCAGGGGCACCCGACAATAAAACAACAAACACCTAAGTTCTATTGAACCCGATCACCAGACAGAACAAAGGTGTGGTTTTAGCAACCCACTAGAGATAAGCCCTGAGGTTATATGAAACTACCATTAAAGTTTATTGGTCTGATAAAATTCAAAAGAAGCACATGTTCTGGCTTTAAACTTTCGGAATCTGTTCCTGAGTTGTACTTTTTAATGTGACATTTGAAATCGCCAGATATAAATCAAATCGAAAGTAATTTACAGTTTAATATTGATATACGTAATCCGGTAGCTTACGATATTTCCTCTATAAATTAGACAATAAAAGTAAAAACTACTCAGTAAATGTTTTTCTTAAGAATACTTGTTAATTTGCCATCAAACTTGCATGTTTCTGTGTTATAGCTGATCATATTTGTTTTATTTCTGTTGTCAAAATTATGAAAATGCAAAAGGAATCTGGAGGAATAAATTTTTGTTAAATCTCCCGGATGATGACCACGATCTCACGGAAAATCGTGACCAATCTCCCGGAAAATATTTTGTGAGGTTAACAGGTCTGATCCAGACGTATTTTTCTATTTGATAGCATCATTTGACAGTCGTTTTGTCTTGACGCCTATACAAAAATGTCATAATTTGCTCGGGAGTATACCGTATGTGACAGGAATTGGGTCCGGGAACTCCTTAGTGGGGCCACGGACACGAACAAAATACTTGCTGCATATATATGTCCAATTTTAACGGTATCCACAGTTAATTTCTCGTTTCGGCAACAACTAATTAATCCATAAATCACATATTGTATCTGTTTAATTTTAGCTTAGGAAAGGACGTCAAAGTTACATTTTCCATGTGATTTTCTCCTCATTTATTACTGCCATTGTTGCATAAGCCATACCAACAATTGCGGTGGTCCCTTTTTTATTATAAGACCCACCATCAGTTTTATGGGATGACATGTTTACATTGCGCAAGGTAGGGCAAGGTATTGTAATACCGGAGAATGTCCGACCCTCTGTTTATAAACAACGCCACGTGCTCTCGCTGTTCTATAAATAGCATCATTTCGCTAGACTGAAGAGTGCTATTAGTCACAATGAAATTTTAGTAACCCAGTGAACTTATTTTACCTACTAGTAGGCAATATAATCACCTAGGCAAACTGATTTTGTCTCTGCTTTTAGCTAGGCATTACCTATTTCCTAGGGTAATTCGATCCCAGGGCTGTTTATCAGTGCAGAAAAGACTGTGCAAATGGTTATTTTCACCAGGAAATTGCCCCATTGCACATACTAGTAGAAGCCCTTGAAAAGCATTTGACAAACCTCCCAGATACATGAATCAGGTTAGCCTCCGTGTGGGTGGATAACAAATACAGTAATGCCTTAAATAATCGACTCCTTAACCACAGCAGAATTATGGGTAACTTTTCAGGATTTAGTCGGAAATATGGCTTGTTGCCATGCATCGGAAAGCTCTGTGAGAGATTTCCGATGAATGGCAACAAGCCATATTCCGACTAAATCCTGAAAAGTTACCCATAATTCTGCTGTGATTAAGGAGTCGATTATTTAGGGCAGTACTCACTTTTTGGGATTCGAACCAGCTTCACCATTACATTTATGTTTGTATACTGTGCCATCCACCTTACCAACTAAGCCACTGGGACCCTGTGGTGGTTTTATAAACATATCTACATACATACCGATAACAGCAGTGCATTCTGGGTTGACGATTCCGCTGGGAAGACTATGGAAGAAATATGACTTCCCCTCGACGACCACTGTGTGTCCCGCATTGTTTCCACCCTGCAATGAAATGGAACATTCCGAATCAGAGCGTTACAAGTAAACAATGACACATGATAATGTTATAACTTTATACCAGTACTCTTGAGTGCCTAATAAACATACATGTACTATTATTAAAATCGAGGTAAAATTCCCACCTGTACGATCGTTATTTGGTCCTGTACGTTTATTAAATTAACTAAAAGAAATAATTCACCAATCTTAAATTGTGTTATTCATAGATACATGTAAATGAACTCTGATTGTTGACAGTGATCAGCACACTGTAGATTCACAGACCTGGCTATCCATCGAAACTATTTCTGTCACATGGCATCAGTAAACCAGTCAGATGGTGCGTTTTGTTGTGATGTATGGTACTAATATTTCCAGTCTGTACGTTTATTCCGCCCTGTACTATTATTCAGTTACGCGACATTTTCCAACCTGTACTATTATTCCACCCTGTACTTTTATTAGGCACTCAAGAGTAAGACATGGGTTATGCCATATACATGTAAGACAATGCATGTTACAATGGAGAAAGAAAGTTTCTCTGGGTGATTATATTGCCTACTAGTAGGTATATTGCCTACTAGTAGGTAAAATAAGTTCACTGGGTAACTAAAATTTCATTGTGACTAATTGTTACAAATTTCTATCCTATACTGGCTATAGAGATATATAGGGATCAAGCCTGAGTTTAGTGTGGCTGTCACTTGCAGAATGAGGTCCCCAGAGGGTGAATTTAGTGACGCTATCCCACATAATTGGGCCAGCATCACTAAATTCACCCTCTGGGGACCTCATTCTGCTTGGGCATCATCTTAGCTGGAAAGTTTCTTTATTATAAAATTTCTATAGAAACTTCTTCACATCGCGCGGGTCAAGATGTAACAGTGAAGTGAAATGAAAGCCAAGTGAAACATTCAATTCATAGTGCAGCCAACTCGTAGATGTTATGTTACAGTTGGAGTGAATTGAAAGACATGTAAATCTAAGTAGTCTCCACATATTTGAACAGTGGGTGGGAGATAAAGGTCAACAAGTCATAACCCAGTCAGTATGTATAAGATAAGAATTGTGTCTGTCAAAACAAAATATACATGAGTGCATGTAAACCAAACAACTCAGAGCAGACAGCAATTACTGGTAAGGGTAATGGTGCATTGTAACAACAGGAGAGAGAACCAAACAATTTACAGAGCAGCCATGGACTGAGGGTGCATTGTAACAGCCCAAGTAAGATGGAGGCCATGTAACCAAACAATTCACAGGGCAGTCAGACACTGAGGGTGCATTGTAACAGCCGAGTAAGATGGAGGCCATGTGTTGTACTAACAATTATCACACTGATAAAGATACACTGCAAACAACTGACATCCTGTTAATGATCCAGAAACCATAACACAGCAACACAAAGCATATCTAAAGCCTGTTGGTTAACCCTTTACCCAACAACCCATATAGCCTGTTCATTAATATATGTGACCCGCCATATCAAATCCAGTCAGAAGTCAGGATTTTTTTACCCTGTGCCAATGCATTCTCTTATATATGCGAGTCGACCATAGGTCGCCTCGCATATATAAGAGAATGTATTTTTTATACTTGTAAATATGGCTTGTTACCATTCATCGGAAAGCTCTCAGTTAAAGGGTCGATTACTTAGGGCATTACTGTATATGCAAGCTCTCCCACAGACTCTCCTGGTATTGTAATACACCGATAGTATTTTGACAATGCTAAAAAGTTTACCCAATATCATTGTAAATTCAGGGAAACACACATGTACTACATTGTATTTATTCAAATTTTGACATTGTGAATGTTTTATTGAAGAATATGTATTGTATTGACAGGCTATTGGGGTATTGGAAGTTAAAGTGCAGTTATATGATGCCATATTAGTTCATGAGTACATCATATACATGTACAGGAATTTGTTTAGGAGACACCATGGGAAATGAAAGTGTCAATGACACTGTAGCTTAACGTGGATGGGTGATAATTTCATTTGTTACAGTCAATAGAGCGATTACCAATGTGGTAAGTTGAAATGTCTAAGTAATACTAGATGTCAACATGAAGAGATATACATGTAAATGGTATTCGCCTCCTAAATGCATTCACATATGTTGCATATCCTATTGTAATTATCATTCGGAGGTTTCTTCCATCTTGCAGATTCTATAGGCAGTTTATGATTTGCTGTTCTGAGCTTTAGAAGGTACATGTACATGTACATCGATAGATGTACATGTACATGTACATCGATAGATTAGACGGCCAAATCTTCAAATAATTTGGATAACCATAGTCAGTTTTAATAAAAACTATTCCCACTGGAAAGGGCCCGGACCCTTCCCCTAAATGAGTAGAAAAATCCCTGAAAATGTACATGAAAAGCGTCCAATGACATTTAACATGGCCCTGCCGCCCTGTGTGACAACTGACTGAGTACAAAAAGCACCCAGTATTTAAGACAGGAGTTGACATGAATTCAATGTGTTATAGTGTGTCAAAGACCCCAGTATAACACACGAATGACCGAACATGTCAATAATTGTGGTGTAGATAACCTTTTCATTGTCACTTAGTCGAGCTTTAAAACCCGGACACACCTAGAGGGCTACAGTACATGAACTTATGGAGTACACACATTATAAATGGCTTGTACTAAACATTTCTTCTAGAATGAAATATCACATATGAAATGTATTTTCGTTCTTAACAGTTACAATGTAAAGACACACGAAAGTTTTATCACTTAACCACAGCAGAATTATGGGTAACTTTTCATGATTTAGTCGGAAATATGGCTTGTTGCCATTCAACGGAAAGCTCTCAGTGAATGGCAACAAGCATATTTCCTACTAATCATGAAAAGTTACCCATACATTGTATTTCTGCTGTGGTGAAGGAGTCGATTATTTAGGGCATTACTGTAGTTCCCATAGAAAATGTTCAGCTAATAAGTTCAACAAACAGCCATTTGTTGAACTTATTTATCTGTCTGAACATTTCCCACCAATGAATATGAATCATTCTGCTCTTCTGCGGGGGGGGGGGGGGGGGGGGGGGGGGGGGGGGGGGGGGGGGGGGGGGGGTGTTCATGAAGTATGAGCAAACAGACAGAAAAACTGATTATACAAGTGCAAGGATTCCTATTCTTTAATGGGAAATGTTCAGATAACAAGTTCAACAAACCACCTATATTGTACATGTATGGTCGTTGGTTGAAACTTATTATCTGAACATTTCCTAAAGTTACTACTGTGCTGCCTAAGTAATTGACAAATCGAACCAGGGTGGCACCCCAGTTAGACCACATTTTGGTTAGAATTGAAAGATTGTGTGGTTAAATTAGTAAACATGTACAGTGTACACATGTAATATAAATCAACTGGTATGAAACGGTAACTTCCAGTACAATTGCAGCTCCAGCAAATATATATGTCATGGAAATGAAATTTGCCGACAGTCAGCAGGTTAGCTACAGCGTATCCGCAGTCCCGGAATATAACTGGGATTTCTTTTCCGCATTTAATTGTGGTGTCACATACAATCGCGGAGCATTAACTACAGTGCAGTTACATGTATGGTTTAACTGCAGTTATAAATTCATAAAAACACAAGTTAATGGGTAAATTACTTAGGTAGAGTACAGTACAGTTGTACAGTAATGTCCTAAATAAGGGACTCCTTAACCACAGCAGAATTATGGGTAACTGTGAGAGCTTTCTGATGAATGGCAACAAGCCATATTTCCGACTAAATCCTGAAAAGTTACTCATAATTCTGCTGTTGTTAAGGAGTCGATTATTTAGGGCATTACTGTACTTGTCAATGAGTATTTCGCGGGCTAGCATCACTAAATTCACCCTCTGGGGACTTCATTCTGCTTAGGGCTCATCTTCTCTAGAAAGTTTCTTTATTATAAAATTTCTATAGAAACTTCGTCACATAGATAATATTTCTTTTTAGTTTAGTTTCTCTATATCCCCAAATTGGCAGACGACACATTGCATAATCGAGGTTCCCAATGGGTGTACATCACAATATTCACCATTTGGGAACTTCAATCTAAGTCTATGTCTCCCATAGCAGATGAGGCCATGCAGAATGAGGTCCCCAGAGGGTGAATTTGGTGACACTAGATACCTATACGGGATAGCGTCACTAAATTCACCCTCTGGGGACCTCATTCTGCAAATGATAGGCACACTATTTCCAGGACTGCTAGGCTGGGCTCCTACTCCCCTAGAAATGTCAGGCCTGCTGAGTACTGTGTACAAGCCTGAGTTTAGCTTGTCTGTCATTTGCAGAATGAGGTCCCCAGAGGGTGAATTTAGTGACGCTATCCCACATAGTGGGCTATCATAACTAAATTCACCCTCTGGGGACCTCATTCTGCTTAGGCCCTCAACTGCTATGGTAGATCTAGGATCAGATTGAAGTTCCCCAGTTGAAGTTGTTGATGATCACCCATTGGGAACCTCGATTATGGATTTTACCTTCTGCTAATTAGGGGATATAGAAACGTCCCAGATGGGAAAACGTAACTAAAAACAATGTTAATTTGATACTATAGATACTTCCCTGAAGATGAGGCCTAAGCAGAATGAGGTCTCCAGAGGGTGAATTTGGTGATGATAGCCCGGTGTGCGGGATAGCCTCACTAATTTCTCCCTCTGGGGACCTCATTCTGCAAATGACAGACACACTATTTGCCGGCTTGACTGTGTACAGATTGTTTTTATCAGCAGGACATGCATCTGGAAATAACCCAAGTGGTTTGACTTCAATCTAAATCTGCTGATCAATAAAGCTTGGCTCGGAGAACTCGTTTGTGATTCTAATCCTGATTAAAAGTCAGTGTTTATGTCACCTCAATGACTTTACAATAAATAGTAAATCCCTGAACTACACTCTGAGGAATATCCTAAAGGCCACACAATGCTAAGTTAGCCTTTGTATTAATCTTCAATCAGTTCTCTGGGTGTGGGATCAATTTATAGCCAACTTGTATACATGTACAGTAACGCTCTTAATAATCCACTCCTTAACCACAGCAGAATGAGGTTCCCAGAGGGTGAATTTGGTGATGCTAGCCTGCTATAAGGGGTAGCATCACTAAATTCACCCTCTGGGGACCTCATTCTGCAAATGACAGACACCCTATTTCAAGGCTTGGTGGCTAAAGGTACATGTACAGAGCCATCATAAAACATATATATTTGCAGTCACTGTCTGACAGTGACTGGCCATAAAACCCATGAACTCAAAAGTATTTTTGGCCCTCTAAGATAATTTTATTTTACGATTCTTCTCTTTCATTTATCACATAGGTGCCCAAACCTTTTCCCTATAAATGAAAAATAATGAGAATCTGTGGGTGTTTCAGATCTCAGAACTTACCTAGCTTCTAGTACAAATGACGTACATGTATTCATGTACCGGTAGAATATTTCAATGTATTTGTATTGCTGATTGAAATAATCCAATCAGAAGGGGTTAATTTGGTCCAGCCTATTAAAGGTTACTTTTTAAATACATGTGCACATGATGTGGTACTTTTACAGTAGACACACATGTAAACATAATAGCACAGGAAGAATTGGTGATTAACTATGGAGAATAATCAATAGTAAACAATGGAGAAATTCATCTTTTGTTCATAAATTTAATTGCACCCTAATGACATGCTTAGTAACCAGACCTGTTAAAGTGATGTGAATCACCCCAGTAGGCAATCAACTGCATGTAGAACTAGAGAATAATCTTGTTCAAAGTAAAGCCTTAGTAAAGGTAGTAATTTGTTTAAATATTATATCCAAATAGACAATACATGTACCGTACATACAGCCATTCTTATATATTAATGAAATGCAGTGACTCTCGATAGCAAAATCATTTTCGTTAGTTTATCACAGATATATATGCGTCCCGAATCGAGCAGTAAATATTTACAATTGAGCGTTGTTCAAACAATATTTTCTATGGGGTGGTACGGTAGATTTGCTTCAGATTTTTGGCGATGTTAGTAGAATGTTAGATTCCTCCAGTTAGCATAGAGCCCAAATATTAACTATCAGTTTCACGCACCCAAACAGGTACATGTACATAATACCGGTATGTCTTCAAGTTTCACAGATTCTCTGTGAGACTCCCGGATGGAAATAGTCATACTCTATATTCAGTAACTGTTAGAGTCATACTCTATTCAGTACCGGTAACTGTTAGAGCTGGGACCAGACCTGTTTACTTTCCCGATTTCGGCGGGAGTCTCCAGATTTTGTGTCATTTCTCATGTGCTCCCGATCGGGAAACCAAATCTCCCGATTTCAAAAGATAAACCCCAAATTAGCCGACGGCTGTACCAAGCATTAAGCCATGCACGCTATAGTGTTACAAATCAATTAGGAATATATCGCCTGCGAGTCAAACAGTGACAAAATGTTGACACAACGTTGACTCTCTTTTGTTTAACAGCGTTGAGTAAGTAAATGCGGTCTTCAATGTCCAGACAAGGATTATAATATATCAAACAAGAAGCTTCCTTTTTTGGCCACACTTAATAAAGTGTTGGTTTCTGCTACCGGTAGTCCCGACCGACTGCTTTAAAATCGCCGACTCAAATTATTATATTGCCGATTTAAACTTTTTGTTTGCTTTAGTTCCGTTTCCGTCTTTGTGGTATTCCGTGTTTTATATACGCAATAACAGAACACGAATCGAACAGACCTCCAAGTTTGAAACAATTATGTCAATACGCTCTCTCTTTAAATTTACCGATGTTACCCGATGTTACTGAATATATTTGGCGACAAAATTATCCGAGAGCACCATTTTATAGTGCGCATATATAGTTTTAATCGTTGAATTGCCTTATTCGAAATAAAATGTGATTCATAATCGGAAAATCGTAATTTTATTCCCAATGCTTTTTATCATTTTAGAAATTAGAGGCACTCGGTAATCGGTGTCAAGGCCGTTAATTGTGGCAGATACAAACCAAATGCAACAAACAGTCTGTGTGACATTTAAATGAAAAATATGAAGTTTTTTTTCGAGATACTCTTATCGAAAAAAATCTCCAGATTTTTCACTAAATCTCCCTCTTTCTTGAGGACAAATCTCCAGATTTCCAATTTTAAAAGTAAACAGGTCTGGCTGGGACTCCTGGGAGTACACTGACATCATGCTAGTGAATGAATGAATTAATTTATTGCAAAGCGACAGCATAAGAGGAACAAAATTTGCCATATATGTAAAACAGAATATGCTATATACAGTAATGCTCTAAGTAATCGACCCCTTAACCACAGCAGAATTATGGGTAACTTTTCAGGATTTAGTCGGATATATGGCTTGTTGCCATTCATTGTAAAGCTCTCCGACTAAATCCTGAAAAGTTACCCATAATTGTGCTGTGGTTAAGGGGTCGATTACTTAGAGCATTACTGTAGGTACATGTATACTACTGCATGTACACTTCTTATATCCGATGTCCTTATATGCTAATATATGCAGAAGTATAGACAGTTATAATAGATAATAAGGCCTCTTTAGTATAGAGTTAGTTGTATACATAATACATGTCTCATTGTCTCTTTAGTTATGTAATGTGAGATAAACAATGGAGTGTTTGAACCATCAGATACTGGGAACACTTACCTGGGGCTAATCAATGACTGACATACCCCAGTCAATAGCCTGCAGCAAGATGTGTAAACAGACAATAAGCCGTTATCTCGGCCAAGGTAGGGGAAAGGTGAGGGGAATGGCCTACAACAATATCTTGATCTACATGTAGCAGTACATGTACAGTAATTCCCTAAATAATTGACTCCTTATCCACAGCAGAATATGGGTAATTTTTCAGGATTTAGTCGGAAATATGGCTTGTTGCCATTCATCTCACTTTTTCCGACTAAATCTGAAAAATTACCCATAATTCTGCTGTGGTTAAGGAGTCAATTATTTAGGACATTACAATACTAGTACACCAGTATGGATTTTTTTTTTAATAACCAGGATACCCAAACATTTTATTTTTGTTTCTATTTTTTTAAATACCTTTTATTTAATACATACACATGTATATGGTTATATGGGGGGCTGGGGGAGTGTGGGAATTGAGCGGAGAGATGAGAAACCAAAACAATATCTTTTACAAGTTTCATGAAAATTGATCAATGTCACTTACAATTGCGTTAATTCTTTCAACGGGGACCATTTATAGAAATAAATGGCCCTACTCTTGAGTGCCTAATAAACATACATGTACGATTATTAAAATCGAGGTGTTATTCATAGATAAATGAACTCTGATTGTTGACAGTGATCAGCACACTGTAGATTCACAGACCTGGCTATCCATCGAAACTATTTCTGTCCCATGGCATCAGTAAACCAGTCAGATGGTGCGTTTTGTTGGGATGTATGTTACTAATATTTCCAGTCTGCACGTTTATTCCGCCCTGTACTATTATTCAGTTACGCGACATTTCCAACCTGTACTATTATTCCACCCTGTACTTTATTAAATAATATAGTCATTAGAAAGTATGGAAAGCTCTTGTGTGGGATTGATGAGTCGACAGCCCGTGGCTCAGATGGTGACTTGTCAAGAGTTTCGAATTTGGTGTTGTTGGGAATGCAAAGTCACAAAAAGTGGCAAATCATTTCAGATTTTCAGTGTTACACTCAAGAGAGATATCTACTAGTAATTGATCGAGAGGAAGATATATTTTATTTTTACATGAATTAGTAACTATTTTGGTGCTGAAAATGGTGTTTGAAACGAGTGGTGTTAGAGGGAGTTAGGTTGACTTTTTATTAAATATTGGCCAGCTTTCCACACATGTACTAGTACGTGTACTAATACCAGCCCTGGTATATTATTAAAGTGATAGTACATGTATGTCACTTCATGTACATGTATGTGTCTTTTATCAGTGCATTTTGATAATAATTTCGAACTGTGATTCGGTGACATGATGGTGCACCAAGCTAATTATTCTTCACAGCATTCACACTGTGGGTCACAGCTTTAAACTACTGGTAGGCCTAGAATGGATCATGCCATGAATCTCTACAGTATACTGTACATGTACCTACGCCCATAGAGATTAAGTCACGTAAATGATAAAGCTTGAGCTGGGACCTTCGCATACCATAATGAATAAATTATTAAGCAACAGGTATTAACAATGAAATACATTCCCCCAGTTATTTTTTCTATTTCATAAGGTTGCCTGTCACAACTTCAAGAAGTTCATGGGTATTGTACTGGTGGAATATGTTCTCAACGGGCGTTAGCCAGAGTACTAGTAGAGATTCATGGCATGATCTAGTTGTGTCTCAGACATTCTGTGGTGTTGTTTGATTTCTTCGCAATGGTGTTGATGTGGGAGTCCCACTTCAGGACCAGTGGCTGCTAGCTGGAGCCTGGAGTGTGATATCGAGACTCTATGGGAGGCCAAATTCACATTTATTAATAATTGTGCTTCAGCGCAATTGACATGAATCAAGCTGGACTGCGCTTCAGCGTGACTGGATTGCGCTTCAGTGCAATTCATTTGCGCTTCAGCGCAATTGAATTGTTCTTCAGCGCAATTGAATTACGCTTCAGCTCAATTATTAATAAATGTGAATTTGGCCTCCCATATTAAAGACTCATACATGTATGCCATGGTAATTGGTATTGTGTATGATCTAGTCTATAGTAGACTATACTTATTCTGTAACAATTGCACTGTCAGTATATACTGAATTAATAATGTTATTGAAATAAAATCTAATCTAATACTAATAGGCCTATAGTTCTTATCTTATACATGTATTCAATATTTTACAATAATTCACGAATTGCGCATACTAGTAGCTGTGTGAATTGAATGACTTAAGTACGCCCAGATTATAAACCAATCCCCCAAAATTACTCGGTAACAAAACCACATCTCCTGATAAACACGCCCAAAATTTCCTCCACCATAAGAAAAACATTGATTTTTGTAGTAAAATGTTTACGTTCTTCAAACTCACCTGGCACCGACAGACAATATCCGATGACGTCGCCAATAAATCCACGAGTTTTCCTTTACCTTCGTCACCCCACTGACAACCCACAACAACTGTCACCAAAGATTTGTGCGGCAAGCACCGTCTTTTTGGTGAGCTGTCACCGTTTGCAACTTGCGATACAACACCAGCCATGTTAAAAGGTCACGCAAGGGAAAACCTCATGAAACGCGCATGCGTTGGTAGGATGACGCAATTATAGCGGGAAACTTGGCGAGGCTTCCGATATAGGCCGCACCAAAGCTCTTATTTATTGCATGTGAACCAAATAGCCACAATAATGGAAGTGTGAAAAATATGCATGGCTGGCCAGCTGACACCTATCTGTCATGACAGTGTGTGGGCTTGGTGTTCATCATCGCTTATATAGCCTACGGTATATATTTTCTGAGAAGGATTGCGCAATAATTGGTCATGCAACTGTATATTAATATAATATGATAATGGTCTTTGAAAATTACCATTCGGCAGCGCCCGGTGTGACTGTGCACACACCATTCATGCTGTGAAACCATAAACGTGGCTATAGGGTATACGTTGTGGGTATCCACCTTGGAATTTCAAACATGCACCCAGTTGCGTAATTGCATTTACATGAGTGTACATCCCCAAGCCAGTACCCAGAACAAGATTTTTATTAAGGAGGTAAGTATTACTGTGGTGAATTTTTGTTCTCAAGAACTGTGCCCCCCCCCCCCCGCACACCCACCCTGTGTGTAAACAATATTTTATTCTAACTCTCACATATACATGAATATATCATAATAACATTATGAGAATCTTTATAATTACAATTGTTTCGTTCTTTTTTCGGATGAGTTTTCAATTGTGAGGATCTGATAACAGTCAATGTGCTTTTTTAAAGTCATCTCCTCGGTGTGTTACTTCTGAATCAGAAATGATTTCATTATGCGGGTTATATGCCAATTATTATATGCCAAGTTACTAGTTAGCTTTTTTCTGCTCCAGGTGAGAATTAAAGGTACTCAATCCGATCAGAGGGTCCCCATATCATCAAGATACAACAACAACAATTCTTCAAAATACACTTCAGTTATCAAAATCGATTAATTGCAACAAAATAATGCTAACTACTGTCAACTATGGTATCAAATTTCCTAAAAGGTGTTATTTATCAACATGTTGTTCAATGAAATATGGCCGTATATTATCACTTGAGTGTTCACGAAATTTTGCCGTTTTACCACTTGTTTTTAGATTTATCCATCTTCATCCGGAATTTTTACCGAGACCATCCATTTGATGGCGTGTTTATGTGCCACAAACAATTGAAATAACAGACTTCAAAAATCGATATCTGATCACTCTGAGTTTTGATGGGTAGGTTCCTCGACTCGAATCAAATATTTGTTACCCCCGAAGTCAAATAAATTGTAATTTAAGGGTGTTTAATCGGATTGAGTACATTTAACACATTATCATCTATAAGCTAATGTCATGATGGTAAAATATTTCGAAAATATAGAGTAACTGAAATTTCTCATGAACTGTATCTATACGATACTCTTATCAGTCAATTATGACTAGGATGTTGTAAAGAGAAACTAGAATGATTTAAAGGTACTCAATCCGATAAAACTCCTCTCAATTACTATTTCTTTGGCTTCGGGGGACAAAAATATTTGATTCGAGTCGAGGAAGCCACCCATCAAAGCTCAGATTTAATAGATATCGAGTTTAGAAATCTATTATTTTTCATTATCGGGAATACTTTCTGTCCCAGAAGTTTTCCGAAAAAGCCGACCGACATACTCTCGATACTAAATTCCATTGAACAAAATGTTGCTATACAACACATTTTGGGCAATTATATACGATAGTTCATAGTCGTTAGCATTATTTTTGGATAATTAATCGATTCTGATAACTAAAGTGACCTTTGATAAAATTTTGTTGTTGTTGGAATCTGTTGAGATGGGGACCCTCTGATCGGATTGAGTACCTTTAATACATGTATTAATAAAAAACAAACACAATTAAAAATCCCACTTGTGCTGTGCTACATGTATATATGGTGCGTATATATAATTGAATTTGTCAGCAGTACAATTGCCAATCTATAATATGTATTTATACCTCAGAGCTAATCTAGCTGGTGTTTATAGTCAATGGCAGTATTGATTAAATATACCAGTTCTGTCAAAGTACAGTTGAAATGCTCGAAATATTTCAACCTTTTCTTCAACTGATAAGTCATTAGATCCTTTTAATAATATTTCACGTGTTAGAGTATATGGTAAATTATCAAGGAATTTTATTCTTTGCTCCCTAAAATTATAGTCGGCAGTTTAAGATCGAGGTATAGTGCTCTACAGTTTCAACATATCCACATGCACATGATGTGTCATCATTGAGGAAATTCTCTTTTTTAATCTGAGTTCAAATTGCCACA
Source organism: Siphonodentalium dalli (assembly GCA_032622095.1). Classification (NCBI taxonomy): domain Eukaryota; kingdom Metazoa; phylum Mollusca; class Scaphopoda; order Gadilida; family Siphonodentaliidae; genus Siphonodentalium; species Siphonodentalium dalli. Next base: position 35,850,792 of record CP136066.1, on the reverse strand, counting down.
CTTCGTAGTATGATAAATTTGGCTTTCTCCACTAGTTGCTGTGTAATAAAAGGATTTTGGTTCAGAGGCATCTGTGTAAATAAGTAATTTGAATTCTTCCATATATAGTGGTACAATTTGTTTTATCATAAGGCAATCTGTTCAATTCGATAGCTGTTGAAGTGAGAAAGTTTCACTTTCAGTGTTGAGTAAATATTTTACTAATTTCGTTGAGTAGAAATAGTTTACTCAACACTTTAGTGAACGTTACTTTGCGGTATTGAATTCAATTCAATTCAATTAAGTTTATTCAGATCGTCAATATAGACATTACAGAAGAGTTGTATACATAAATACAATGTATATATATATACATCAATGCCCAAAGAAACCGACCACACAACCACAACAGAACCATGGTTCGAAATACGGCCCGCCACCATCCATCGGAAAGCTCTCGGTGAGAGCTTTCAGATGAATGGCAACAAGCCACACCCCGACCAAATCCCGAAAAACAACCAACCATCCCGCCCCGGTCAGGTGGTCAATCACTTTGGTAATCACTGTATTGTCATTACAGGTATACATGTAGAAATGCGGTGGACGATATTCTTTAGCTACACTGTTTAAGTTCGACAGGCTGCTGGTAATAAGTTATAGTTATCACACCCGTGTACGTGCATGGTATCGCCAAACCCGAGGGTATCACCAAACCCGAGAACATGGGGAAGTCATTTTCACGTATATGATATGGGAATATGTTTGTTTCTCATCGTAAAACAGACAACTAACAACGTATGTGTATGTTCACATGAAGCAGGAGTATATTTATCCACCCGCTGTCAATCAGTTTTCCCAGATCAAACCATTTAATATTTTTTAGCGATTTTTTTCAATAGTGTTTTGGCTTTTACTCACTCAAATTTTCGAGAATATCCACCCACTAGTATATAGTTCCTGGACTTCCACGCTGCCAAAACAAATGCCGGTATAAGATTGATTCTGTCAGTGAAGCATGGGATTGAACAGAATTTTAAAAAATCAGTGTCTTTCTCAATATCCGCGCGATATGGAGGGACCACTGTCGGCCCAGATAGATGTCAACGTCGCAGACGAAGATGTCACCAAACGCGGATCTTCTGTGCAGTAAATATGCGTATAGTACTTAAGGAGTTCTGATGAGTTTTCGAGTGTTTTTATGTGTATCTGAGACTGATCAATTGGACCGCGAATTGGACTGCGAATGTCATATGAAATATGAATCCATAACATATTCGAAATAGTGTGTACATATCTATTATGAATGTATTTCAATTGAAATTAATTAAACATCCATCTCCGCGTTCAGATTTGCGATCTCAAAAAGGTGAATGAATGATAACGCGATGCCTTGATCACACGCACGTGAATGCTGTCGTTCGTATGCATGCAGCTAACCGGATATTCGTTTAGTATTAACATGCATGGAGTTTTTATATAGACCACACGTGCAGGACGAAACGCTACGACGTATCAACGGTTTGTTATAATCATGTTTATTTTACAGACTTTATCACTCGTTCCCACTCGAGTAGACCATTACGCGACAATGAAACCGAATCATCTTATCGAATATACATATATGGTATAGCTACAAATTATACCATTCTGGCTTTTATAAGTGTCATCAGATAATATTGTAACGATTCTATTTTAACCCTAAACATCCATACACATGATCACAATGTATTATGTGTGCCACACTTGTGTGCCTTCGTCTCATCTGGGTGTCGATGGGCCTGTCACCTCTTTATTGTGTCTATGTAGCACATGTAGTCAGCTTACCAAGCTACAACACCATGTGTAAACAAAATCAGACTCAGCGCTTATTCTCCAATCGCCGGACGTGTTCGGTATGACACAGTCTAAATATTAGTACACAATACATACATGTACATACATATATAATCGTGGCACATCATGCAAATAATATAGATCAGAAATCGTCTACACATGCACACATATGGGGTGGGTCACCGTGGGTGTGTGTTGTGGGTTGGGTTTGTTGTGGTGATGTATATGGTGTGTGCATGTGGCTTTTCCCTCATGTATTTCGCTGTATGGACTACGTGGGCGTTGGTTGGTGCGTCAGACTGGGGTATTCGTTAGTAATTGCGCGTTGGTTGGTGGGGTTTTGGCGCATGGAGGCCGGAGTGGCTGACATTCGGATATGAGTGGTGTAACGTACACACAATGCGATTGCCAATACACCATTGAAAGTAATGACACATAGCAATTAACAGTTACTTGTAGGAACCCAGAATGGTCCTTAGGTTATCGATTTACCATGTGGGTATATGCATACTATATATACAACATACTTACTGCTATTGGTAATAAACACTTCACTGTGGAACACGTTTATACTGTCATGATTGTTTTCGGAACAAAAAAATAACAAAACAAAAATAAATTTATTTAAAAAAAAAAAACTATATAGCGGACGTGTGCATACCACGAATGTCATGCAATAATGATCATATATATTCGACAAAGATGTTCGCTTGATCACACGAGCTATATCAAGCTTTCAACGGAGCTTGTCGCCATAACGTTCACATTGTCTGCAGACCTTCACTGGAACTCGCGTCATTCAGTTGTAGCCATGAAATTCGCAAAAGAACCGGCAGCTAAATAATGAACATTATTGACTAGAACCGTTAGCAGCTCACAGGCATTGTTGTTGATCGCTTGGAAATTCGTATTAGCTTCCCCGATTCTCACTTCAATGTATCCTGAAGGCATATCTGCCATGGAGTTTTGGTCACGTGGTGTAGCTGTGAGCATATTAGTGAGCTCCTTGACATCGTTCAAATGTGATGCGCGGAGAGTGAAGCAATATTGAACCTCGTTGTATCGGTGAAGGTAGCGCATCAGTTTGGTTCTGCAGAGTATGTCTGTCTCCATGAGGTTCGTAACGCCAACAGGCAACGCCCCCAAAGTATAAACATTATATATGTCAAAATTCGCAGACTCGCCACGCAGTGAATTTTTTATCATCTTTGGAACTCCTTCCGTGCTGCTCTTTAATATCTGTAATTGTTTGGTGAAATCTGTTATCATAATCCCCAGCTCCCTGTAACTACTCTCTATACCATTGCATTCGGAGACACCACCATCTGATGATTGCATCACGACCCCTCCAATCAGAAGTAACCTGTCTTCAGCCTCACGTGGAACCACAAGATGTAACTTGATGTCCGACCGGAAGTTTTGCTTAACTGAGGCATGACGTCATCCACGACAACCGTGACGTTATTGTGCTGACCACGAATTTAAGAGTCATAATTTTACATGAGAGGAAACCACATGCATGGGGCTTGAAACGCGCGCGATCCTCTGCCCTCCCCTTCATGCACTTCCCTAACACACCTCCTGCTGAACGTTATGGTAGCAGGCTTATACACGTCTCCTGTATACTACCATAACGAAAGGTAGGCCCATCTATATATAGGGATGGCGTGTAAGGGCAGTCCGTGCATGTAAAATGGTACCGGCGCCCCTGCGTATAGGAAACGCATTCATGACATGCAGACAATCGCGTTCTGAGATATAGTGCACGGGATACAGCTCGACTTTGCTTTATTTACGCCACAGGTGTAAGATGTTTTGGTAATATTATTTACGCGTGGACCAATGGGCGAATGCAATATGGGTGATTAGGTATTTTGTACTTGAGTAAACCGTACCGATAGAGTCACGATATTCCGACACAGATTAGCACATGTGTTTATGCCACCGGTGTAATTGTGGGACATGTCTCTATTCCGAAGGTTCGCTATCCCGAAGGTTCACTATTCCGAAGGTTCTCTAGTCTGAATATTTGCTATTTAGAAGGTTCACTATTCCGAAGGTTCGCTATTCCGAAGGTTCTCTATTCCGAAGGTTTTTGTCATTTTAAGGTTAATTCTATATTCTAAAGTATTGAGAGGGTTCATTATCACGAAGATTCTTTTTATGAAAGAAATAACTTAAAACATTAAATGTGATTTTGTTTTGTTCTCGCGGGTTTTCTTGAGATTTAATGTCATTACGTGGGCCAATACCTTTGAATTCTTGGCATATAATATGAATGTTGCGGTATATATGGACCCTCCTGCATTGGGACATGACACAGGTACAGTTGACTTAAGTTCTGTTCTGTGCGGGCTCCAATTTGGGGTTCAATATTTTAAGGGCTAAATTTAGAAATTTATGGGCCCATACCTTTGAACTCTGGGCATATAATATGAATATTGGGGGGCATGTCTCTATTCCGAAGGTTCGCTATTCCGAAGGTTCTCTGAATGTTTGCTATTCCGAAGGTTCACTATTCCGAAGGTTCGCTATTCCGACTGTTCTCTATTCCGAAGGTTTTTGTTATTTTAAGGTTAATTCTATATTCTAAAGTATTGAGAGGTTTATTATCACGAAGATTCTTTTTATGAAGGAAATAACTTAAAACATTAAATGTGATTTTTTTTTCGCGGGTTTTCTTGAGTATAATGTCATTACGTATGACCTTATTTCTCATTACATATTCACGCCACGTAGCCCACACAATTGCTATGTTTCCATGCGATTTAATGTCATTACATGTGACGTAATATCTCAATAATCTCAGAGGCAAGAATACACCAGCTAAAGGCGGATTATAAAAGTGGGGCTATAACGCTTAATGAATACTGGAGGCTATAACAAACTGCGCAGCAGAATATCGCTGAATAGACAAGTATGAGATGAACCTAACTGCAATTGTGACTTTGTTTAAAGGCCCACTTAATGTGCGAGTCATCGAATTTTTATAGTATATACGGTTTTAATAACAATTTATGCCATAAAATTTGAATAAAATACTATAATTCATCACCATTTGAAACGCAGAATACTACTATCTCCTAGTTTGAAACACCCTGAAACACCTTTAAAATACCGCGTCAAGTCGTGCGTCGTATAACTAGCAATTAGCAACTAGCATGTCCCCTTCGGCTTTCCATAGATTTCGACGTAATTTGATAGGCTACTTGTGTCCGGGAAGTGTTTTGGACGGATCAAATCGTGACCCTGACCTTCAAAATGGTCAACTCAAGGTCAAATCGGCTAAAACGGACGGATTTCGACGAAATTTGATACCTAGGGATACTTTTGTCCGGGAGTGTTTTGAACGGGTAAAATCGTGACAACCGGTGTGACCTTGACCTTCAATATGGCCAATCAAAGGTCAAATCGGGTAAAACGGATGGATTTCGACGAAATTTGATACCTATGGGTACTTTTGTCGGGGGAGTGTTTTGGACGGGTAAAATCATGACTCCGACCTGACCGTGACCTTCAAAATTGTCAATTAACGGTCAAGTCGGGTAAAACGGACGGATTTCGACGAAATTTGATACCTAGGGGTACTTTTCTCCGGGGGGGTGTTTTGGACGGGTCAAGTCATGACCCTGACCTGACCTTGACTTTCAAAATAGTCAATTCAAGGTAAAATCGCGTCTTTCGCCGGAAATCAGATAGGAAACAGACCGGACGAAGTCGGGCCCACCAGCTAGTGTAATAAAGAAGACAGTTTGAAGAATGTAATGTATAACACGAGAAACGGGAAAACTTGATATATGGAAGTATATATGCAAATTTCCCACATGAAATTTGAAAGCTAGTTTATATTATAATTATATTATAATTGATATTTATGGCTAATAATATGATCTTGGTGACGTTACCATTTCTGACTATGGTTTTCTTGTTGTACTATGTTAATGGGAATAATTGTGTCACTACCATTTATTTGCTGAACATCGGTCGTAAATACCAAGTAGTGTAAGTTAAACTTGGTACGACCGATGTTCAGCAAATACATGTAGGCCTAGTCCAGGAGACATTGGTAGACCTCTGCACCCCCCCCCCCCAGGACTCAACTTCACCCCACTTTCTTAATGTTTCCTCTAAAAAAAATTTGGTTGTTAACAAGAACAAAAAGTGGCCGCAGAGACTCCAGACAAGATGGCGTCCATCATGGCGGCCATTGTTTTTATATGCACCAGGTCTCTGATCGCCGGTATAGTAAAGATGATGTCATATGCGGTCTTGTTTTCCATTCGATTCGTTATGGTAATATACAACCCTTACAAATTAGCCAAAAATCCGACACAAAAATCCAATATGGCGTCCAAGATGGCCGCCGAAATGTGAAAATTTGCTATTTTTCGGACATTTCACCACCTTTCGTTTGTCTCTGTGGGAAAATGTTGGCACCTTGACGTGATTTTATACATTTATCGTCTAGAAGAATCATTGGCGAATACACGGGGACCATAATATACATTCCTTGCAGGATATTTTTGTCAGATATCACGTTTTCCCAAATCGATTAATTGATTGTCCAAAAATAATGCTAACCACAGTAAACTACTGTATAAAATTGCCCAAAATCAGTTATTTATCAACATTTTGTTCAACGAAATTTTGCCTGTTCGTCAAATATCTGACACAAAAAGGCCACTTGATTTTAGAGTTATCCATCTTCAACCCCAAGTTGGCTCGACACCGTCTTCTCGTCGACCTTTTACTGGGTCACCAAAAAATGATCAGTGGTTTAAAATAATATATATCAAAAATCGATGTCTGATCAATCTGAATGGGTGGGTTCCTCGACTCGAATCAAATATGTTTGCCCCCCCCCCCCGAAGCCAAGGAAATAGTAATTTGCGAGCGTTAATTCGGATTATGCATCTTTAGATATGTATTCCAACGTGACTGGTCCATTTTAGATTAAATGTTCCATGCATAGCCTGCAAAAAGAAGTATTTTATAGGTGTGTGCCTTACCTTCATGACTTTTTTTGGACATAATTCACGAAGGCAAAGCATTTGGTTATATACAACCGGGTTATGGGTTAATTATTTCACGTATAATTTGGGGAAAAAAAACTTTTGATCATCCTAACTAATCTTGATTCATCATAAAACATCCAGTTCGTACGCTCTAAACTTACGACGGTACACTTAATTGTGTGTTTTTTCTATTGTTCTCCGACCGTTTTTTGGACCTAAATCGGTAACGAGGCCGAGAAATGGGCATGGGTGCCTTATTTGAACCCATCTAGACGGGGCCATCATACAGCACCCTGTGTTTGACCTAAATTGGTCAAGTTGCCGAGTAGGGGTAGAGAAATGGAAAGCTGGGTGGCCTATTTGAACAATTATGGACGGCGGCCATTTGGGATCGGGTGGGGTGAGTGGGGTGAATATTTAGATTGGTTTGGGGCCACTGTACAGCACCCTTTGTGTAACCTAACTCGGTCAAGGGGGCGATAAAATGGCATCAGTGCCATATTTGAACCCCGATCTGAGCGGCGGCAAATTTGGATCGGGGTGGAGAGTTTGTGGAAAGAGTGTCTTGGGGGCAACCATACAATATCCTTTCTTTGGCCTAAATCGGTCAATAAATGGCATGGATGCCCTATTTGATCCCCTCTGAACGGCGCCATTTTTGGATCTGCGTGGGGTAAATATCATGATTGGATTCGGGGCTACACTACAACACCCTACATCGGTAAAGAGTCGAGAAATGGCATGGGTGCCCTATTTGAACCTTTCTAGACGGTGGCCTTTCTTGATCGGTATGGGGTGAATATTTAGATTGGTTTGGGAAGGGCACACTAAAACACCCTTTGTTTGAACTAAATCGGCCAAGAGCCGATAAATGGTATGGGTGGCCTATTTGAACCACGGTGGCCATTTTGGATCGGAGCTGGATATGTGGAAATGGTGTACGTCTTGGTGACCACCCTATACAATATTCTTTGTTTTACCTAATTAAATAGGTCAAGGGGGCCGAGAAATTACATGGTGCCCTATTTGAACCCCTCTGGAATGCAGCCATTTTGGATCAGGGTCGGGTGTGTGGATGAATAAGCTAGATCACTGAGTCGCTACCATATTTGGTCCATCCAGCCATCATTCCGTTGTCTAAGTGCTAAGTGTCTAAGGTCCAAATTCTGGAATAGCATTCATCATATGGAGTTTTGAATATTCGTGAATTTCACATATGGGGCACCATAAAAAGCCCATTGTTTGACCTAAATCGGTCATGGGGTCCATATATGGCATGATCGCCCTATCTGTACCCCTCGATCTGGATGGCGGCCATTTTAGATCGATGTGGGGTGTGTGGAAAAAATATCTTGGGGCCACCCTGGAACACCCTTTGTTTGACCTAATTCGGTCAAGTGGTCGTGAAATATGGCATGAGTGCCATATTTGAATTCCTCTGGACGTCGGCCATTTTTGGATCAGGGCGGGTACGTGTGTTGAGTGAATATATATATATCTGATTGGGGCACCCTACAACGCCCTTAATGTGTTTGGTCTAAATAGGTCAAGAGGCAGAGAAATGACATGGTGCCCTATTTGAACCCCTCTGGGCGGCGGCCATTTTGGATCTGGCGGGTGAGTATTTTGATTGGCCTTGGGGGCACCCTGCAACACCATTTATTTTACCTAAATATAGGTTTGTTTCGAATAAGAAATAATGAGTAAGGAATGGAAGTCACCTTCGTCCATCACCATATACAGAAAACCAGCATGCAGGACCACTTTTGTCATGCAGATTTCTAAGTCGAAGAAATTGCATAATTAAGTTGTACAATTCCGTCAAAAATCATCGGACCATGACCAATATCAAACTTGATCTGTGTCTTTTCAAAGTTGAATCATATAGCGAATATCGATTAATTATGTTGAATATTGCTCAAGTTATCATCTGGACAGCACAAACATTTAGATTCCGAAGTCGAAAAGGGGCATAACTCAGTCAACACTCATCGGACTATGACCAAAATCGACCTTGGCATGATTGTGTCTTCACAAACTTGACTGAATGTGAACATATGCGAATATCGAGAAATTCTGTTGAATATTTCTCAATTTAAGTTATCATCCTGACAACAGAAAAACTTCCATTTTTAAGTCGAAAAAGAGGTAGCATATCTCCTGTCAAAAATCATCTGACGTGCACGACCAAGTTGAACTTTTGACCTGCGCGTTCTCAAATGTTACTGTAGCCCTATTCCAAATCCCATGGAGTTCTGATTAATATTGTTAAGATTTTGACCCGGAGGGATGGACGCACGTGCTGTCATGATGATTATATATAGTCCTCCAAAAATAATTTTTCGGGAGACAAAAAATAACAAAAAAAAAATCAATTTATTTAAAAAAAAAAACGATATAGCGGACGTGTGCATATCACGAATGTCAATAATGATCATATATATTCGACAAAGATGTCCGCTTGACCACACGAGCTATACCAACTTTCAACGGAGCGTGTTGCGGAACCGTTCACATTGTCTTTTGACCTGGGCTGGAACTCGTGTCAGTTGTAGCCCTGAAATTTGCAAAAGAACTGACAGCTAAATAATTAGCATTATTGACTAGAACCGTTAGCAGCTCACAAGCATTGTTGTTGATCGCTTGAAACTTCGTATTTGCTTCCCTAATTCTCACTTCAATATCTCCTGAAGGTCCATCAGCCACAGAGTCCTGATCACGTGACGTAGCTGTGAGCATGATAGTGAGCTCCTTAATATCGTTCAAATGTGATGAGCGGAGAGTGAAGCAACATTGAAGCTCGTTGTATCGGTGCAGGTCGTGCATCAGTTTGTTCCTGCAGACTATGTCTGTCTCCATGAGGTTCGTAACACCAACAGGCAGCGCCGCCAAAGCATGAACATAATATATGTCAAAATTCGCAGACTCGCCACGCAGTGAATTTTTTATCAACTCTGGAACTCCTTCCGTGCTGCTCTTTAATATGTGTAATTGTTTGGTGAAATCTGCAATCATAATCCCCAGTTCCCTGTAACTGCTCGCTACATCATTGCACTTGGAGACAGCACCATCTGATGACTGCATCACAACCCCTCCAATCAGAAGTAACCTGTGTTCAACCTCACGTGGAACCACAAGGAGCAGACGGCTGTCAATCAAGACTAAAGGGACATGTAACTTGATGTCCGACCGGAAGTTTTTTTTAACTGAGGCATGACGTCATCCACGACAACCGTGACGTTATTGTGCTGACCACGAAGGGTCATAATTTTATATATGAGCCATTCCAGAAAATCGCGAGAAAAAAAAATTCTTAAAACCAGTGAAAATTATTTTATTTTAAAAGACAGATATTCAGTAGACATGCACCTGAAGTGGTTTCCCTTTTAACCAAAAGATAACTACAGATATGACCGTATGGAATTCCCACCAGCATTTCCCTTGTGCGACATATACGTTACCATACTGGCTTACTTGATGTTGGTGGTTCTACGCCTAAGCAGTTGTTCCGCGATACCACCCACCGGCATTTGACATCGACAACATCAGTACATCCAATGAGTTAACCCATACTCCATACAACATTATTCTAATTCTTAGTGTTCTACTTAGAGCTATACTACATATTCCAGGAAACAAAACCAAGCAAGTCACATACCGTATTACCACGGACTGATGTGAACACTGGATTCAACGTAAAAGTTACGAATGGACATGAAATTTTCAGTCTCGTGAGAAAGTGCTCAATACACCACCAACAGTTTCTCCGTTATTCACATTCTGAATCGACGCGGGGAGATCCCAGGAATAATATATCCAAAATCCGCTTTGCAGAAAATCCAGGATCCATGATGGCATCCAACATGGCCGCCGTTAGTTAAAAGAGACACTGGATTGATTGATTAGATTTTTAGGGAGAGACTTTTGTGAAATATATATAAATGTATATCTCTTTGTGATGCTATACCAAGGGTCCGCGCTGGACCGAAATTTACTTTTGCCAAATAATTTGCCAAATGAAAATATTTTTTGCCAAATTATATTAGAATTTGCGAAATGTTATCACTGATAGTATAATTTTCTGCAACCTTCATTGAGTTTTGTTTCGACACTCGTTTGAACGACGTTTGATACCGACAGGAAAGCAGTTTGTTAATTATATTCGCATCTCTATTGTGGTTTATCATACAACAATAAACCAATCACCGAATAATAAAATGGTAGAAGAGTTGCTTCATCAGAAGGGAACATCACAAGAGGATTAGCCATGTAAACACCACCATCACACTAAATATTGGTAATCCCTCCGCCCATTGATAATAATGTTACCAGATTAACTGCCTCTTATTGGAGGTGTTAACTTTTCCGAAACCATATAAAACACCACCAATATAATTCTATTGTAATAGTTTCCTAAAAGAATGGTATTGATTGACCGATAATTTTCAACTTTATTGAGTAATTAAAAAGTGACTTGCCAAAACGTTTGCCAAATGAAAATATTTTTTGCCAAATGTGAATTATTTTTGCCATTCCCAAATTTGGCAAGTGGCAGTGCGAACCCTGGCTATACCATAATGCTAGCTTTAAGGACAAACTTAGAATTCCACACCCAAATGACACACGTGACCACATTCACAAATATTCTACCATCCCTTTGCGTGGACCCCAGATTATGTGCTCCTCTGTGTCTTTTCCAGCTTCTCCTTCGCTGGATGACCATTACGGCATAATTCCATTGCCTAGGTACCTTGCGGACTAGACCAGCGATCCCATATATTTGCTGGAATCGTTCAGAATCGTGGTTATACGTAGCAATTGACACTGTGGTTGTAATATTACACCGATTCGTAAGCAATTTGAATTATGTGGTTATCATGTTTGGTCATTCGGTAGATACTGCCTCGTTAGAACAATTGTGTACCGATATGTGGTAATTATTGTGGTGGCAAATAGTATTGGCTACATGTTTAATGAGCTTGGCACCGTAAACGCACAATCGAAAAGTTGTTTCGGTGTGCCTCTGAGCAGAACTTAAAATTTGACAATTTTCGGCGGCCATTTTGGTAGCCATCTTCAAATGTCGAATCGTGCTTGGCTACTCACACCTTCCAAAACATACCGTACTGGTTGCAATCAGTGATGTATATTGGTGTCGAATTCGCGTTTGTCTTATGGATTTCATAAATAATTACCTATTTGTGATTACCTTTATTATCGGCCGCCATGCATCTTGCATTCTCCCCAAATCGGATTTTGGATATGTTATACAAAGAGATTCTCCCGCGTCGAATGACACCGAAACCGCTTCTTTGTCAATGACTTCTGGGTCTAACACGACGACGACCATACTATATGTGGTCTGATATAGACTTCATATAACGTGTCAAAACGAAGAACACATTTCATTTGTGGCGTATGAAAACTGCGGGCGTTTGATAAGATTTTTTCTTAAATCGATAACGTATCTGTCGCGGTTACGTATCCACCGAAACATTAATACCGGCCGATTTGGAAGATATGTCTTAATCTTCTTTGCAACTTTAGTTATTTTATTTCTAAGCGAAGTTGTTAAATGTTCAGAACAAATTAATGAAAAAGATCCCAGCATTTATTGATATATAGGGGAGCTCATAAAAGCCGAACACAACCGAACATAACCGAACACAAGTCCAAATAATGGGAAATTTCACAAATAAAGTTCATAGGCATGTGTATTCATGTTCACACTATTACTATACGAAGTTTGGTGGAGTTTTAGCCAATAATAAGTGTTTTATTCGATATTTTGTAAAACGCGTTTAGTGTTCGGCATAGAAAAGCCGAACACAAGCTTATAGTTCGACACTCAGTCACCGTTAATTAATTAACACATAGATGTGGCGTTAGCTGGCGTTTGAGATATATAACTCTATATACAGTCTACTAAATATACGACCACCTTGTAAAGTTGATAGGCATATGTATTCACGTTCAAACTATTACTATACGAAGTTTGGTGGTTCAATAATGAGTGTTTTGTTAGATGTTTTGTACAACGCGTTTGTGTTCGGCATAGAAAAGCCGAAAACAAATTTCTGTCTCATGGATTAGTTTATCCGCTGATAGGTGATAATTAATATCTGCCAGATGGGATTTGTCAGGCTTTATTCGCGAGAAAAACGTGTTGTCCATTTTCGTCTGCATTCTCACTAAAATGTTACCCCCCCCCCCCGTTATTATTACAAGTTCATTCGTACAATATGGAAGTTTAGATGGATAATAGTGGACAAATGGAAACATATCAGCACGCCCGGACTTCTAAGAAGTAGTAAATCGGTTGCTGAGTTAAGATACTCATGCGGAAATGGTTCGGAGAGTATAATACAAACCACAAAACAAATAATGTTCAAATAGTTTATTGCAATCATAAGTAAACATTGTAAAATTATATATATGCAAAACATAGATCTTTGTTAATGTACTCTTCTCTATTCATGACCACCGACTAGCTCTTTTGTTTTCACCGATCACCATCTCTGTTTTTTTTTTGGATCACCATGCCTGTTATTTGGATTTACAGTTATTATTCGTGACATCGTGTCGACATGTCCTGGTTCATTACGCCACCTGTGGTGTATCTAGCTGCTGAGATTTTGATATTGCATGGTGGACAGGGCGAATGCATTGTGGGGCTTTTATTTATAGAGTTGGAAATTCCATTTATTTAAAAGTCGGAACTACGCGACCAGTAGGCCAAGTCCAGTAAAACTGTTCGTTATAGGTGCTGGTTGTTATTGTTATTTTAACGGAATTCTGAGTTGGTCATTCGCGAAACCAATATATTTTATATTCTATAATTAAAACCGTGGGTATATAATATATGATCCTCTTTGTGGATATTGTAGGAAGGTAAATTTAGCTAAAGCGGTGGGATATCTTGCAAGACAACACATTTCGGTTTGCGCTATAACTGCTCAATGTTTTAACGTGTTACACAATTATGTTGGGTGCCACCCGGGGAGGATTCAGGGGCTACATCCCCACCCCTGTCGGGGAGGGATAGCAATCCCCCGTCGGTGAGATCTGCAATGGTCTACACGGAAGCTAAAACCCGGCCCCCTGTCGGGGAATCGTATAGCCCCTGCGTCGGGGATATCCTGGCGCCACCCCTATTTGAAATCATATAGAAATTTTAAAGAAGAAGACCACATATGGAGCAGAAATCAGGGGAAAATGAGCTCCTCATATTACAAAAGTGCACTAAAAACATCCCAATAAATCCAAATTGGATGCAAACGCATATCTATCTATACTATATATTTTGAGACTTCGTATATATGTGTGTGTGTGTGTGTGTGGGTACTTCATAGAATCCAAAACGCGTGTAAAGATTGAGCTCAAACTTCCTATGTAAGTGTCAAATCCCACCGACACGACCGTGGTCGCGGTTTAGAGAAGCTCAGAGCACCCGTTCTCCAATCTCAAATCACCGCAAAGGCACGGCGGGGGTTAATCAAGTGATTATTTAATGAGCGTTTGTTTTTGACGCATCTCTATAAAGAGCGTCTGTTTCCCATTCAACGTTATTCGCATCTGCAGAGTTATACGGGAACGCAAACGTTATCGCTCGAAATTTATTCCCTGCGAGCACGGATGGCGCGCTTTGTTTTTACAGTATATACCTTCGGTATATACCGAAATCATCCCAGATAATCACGAATATAGCATCAGATTTCTCCCCAGATATACCGTTATAAAGCTACTGGAATCTGCCAATCTACGGGAAATTCCAGGGAATGCCGATTGAGCTCAAACTTGCTACCTACGGGAAGTGTCATATATATGAGTGTGTCCTTTATAGACTCTAACCGATTGAGCTCAAACTTGCTAAATAAGAAATTAGCCCCCAAGCCGTAAATATCAACAACAACGATATTGCTACCTACGGGGAGCAACGTTATTAGCATCTGCAGAATTATGCAGAGAGAAAGTGGTTTCCTATTTTTAGAACGCAACACATGTTTACGTCGCGTTGGTGATTGAGGTTCACAACGGGGTTAATTGACTGTCCGCTCTTTGCGACGATGAGGTTCACGGCGGGGACTATTGACCAACACTCACAATTTCGTCTTTTGCATCAGATACCAACACCTCGACCGATCGGGACGAAACTTGGTACGTGAGTGTAGTTTGACCAGGTGGTCGTCGCTGTCGTATTGGCGAGCCCGTGCGACGCCCGTGCAGCGCATGCGCTGACGAGATATAGGAAACGGGTGGAGCTATCGACTTGAAATTTGGTATGTGAATGTATCTTGCCCCGGATACGAATTTTATCGGGTCGCCGAGCCCGTGCGACGCCAGATTCGCGCATGCGCATACCAGATCTCGGAAACGGGTGGAGCTATCGACTTGAAATTTGGTTTTTGAGTAGCCCGGTCCTGTACGGGGTTACATTGAAAAACTAAAATTAATGGATCGACCAAAGCCATGGGACGAATGCCGCCAGTGGCGGGCTAACATGCTAGTAGTATATATATGGTATCGTTCTGTTTGTCTCTCTATATCATATAAATATGATAAAAACCCTTAAACCAATTCGACGTGCGATTTCCCTGCGCTCCTGTTGCTCAAATTCTAGTATAAAAAGTGCGTCTATTTCAGACAAAGTTCAAACAGTAAATATGAACAGACAAGACATAGAAACCGCTAATCTCATTACAAATCTAACAACACCAGTCGAACATGATTACCTTTCAAAGAAATAACACCGGGCATCATGTTACGGACAACCACAGGCACACACACACCATGGATAAATACACGGTCAAAAGAACGGCGTTTTTTTTTGTACGGTTATATCTGGCATATACCCATGGTTATATATACACGGGCTACGAGCATCTGACCGCGAGTGGCTTAACCCATT
The DNA here is from genome assembly GCA_032622095.1 of Siphonodentalium dalli. Classification (NCBI taxonomy): domain Eukaryota; kingdom Metazoa; phylum Mollusca; class Scaphopoda; order Gadilida; family Siphonodentaliidae; genus Siphonodentalium; species Siphonodentalium dalli. The sequence continues at coordinate 35,835,057 of CP136066.1, read as the reverse complement.
CGCCAAGGCCAAGGCATATTCTTTTGTCAACACCGCCCTGATTGTACTTAGATTTTCTTCTCCGTTGAAGTTTAGTCCAAAACTGCGAGTTTCAGACTTTTTAATGGTGTTATAGGTTAAATCGAAGTCGCATGCAGGCTTCTAAATACATTTTTCAAAATTTAATAAAAATTAATTACATATTCAAAATTATTGCCAAGCGGACATCAGATGGGCGACAACTCTATCGGACAATATAACAAACCGATATCGCAGATCAGCATTGCGATTTATTTTAACAGTAGGTACTATATATTAATTATCACTATTTAGATATGTCAGATGTGATAACGAGACGTATAATTAGCTAAATTGTGGAAAATAGAGTGTCCGAGCAAAGAAATCTAAATTAGCGGACGTAATTTCGTTGTGTTTTTGCTGTTTAACTCTTTCGCTGCCACCCGCCACCACAGACGTACCCCCCAGTGCCACGCATCCTGTACATATATACATGTATTTCAGGTATATATGGGTAATACATTATATCTCAAGCAGTTCTAATATAATTAGTTGAAACTTCACATGTATATAGACATAGGTATACCCTGTCAAATTCCGCCGTGGACACGCCCACCAAGGTCACGTGACATTGGCGGCCATCTTGGATTAGTGGCTATTTGCCGGTATATGTACAGTTTGTGTTGGTATGAATGGGTGTGTTGTTTGTTTTCTAATTTTCAACACAATTATACGATGTCCAACAGTAAGGTACACGGGAGTAACCTATATGAACCGACTTTGGACATAAAATAGGTCACGTGAGCTTGGCGTCCATCTTGGATTTATGCAAGTTGCCACCTATTTGTAGCAAAATGGGATACAATGGCGCACTTTGTTGAGTTCGTGTTTTTGTTGCTTGAATATTCCCTGATAGGTACAATTCCAAATATAGATATATATATAACCATACCCATATATATATATATACCTGCAGGGGGACATATGACCCTGCTCCGCCCCTTATAAGTCACGTGATCTTGACGGCCATCTTGAATTTCAGGAAAAAATGGGTTTTACGATGATTTATGTGAATTATATGGGTCACGCGGGCGTACGCATGGTCAACTCACCAGCATAATTAATTTAGTTGCATGTTATCACCACTGGAAAACGATACAATAGACAAGGGTTGTTAAAAACCAGTAAAGGTGTATTAAAAATAATAGGTATAAGTATCTTATGCGCCGCAGGCGCCCCTCGATCATTAGAGTATATAGGTGAGTTACCCACCCACCACCCATCCCGCCACCCATAGTATCTTATGCGCCGCAGGCGCCCCTATAGAGGCTACTGCATGCCCACATAAATATTAGGTATAAGTATCTTATGCGCCGCATGCGCCCCTCGACCATTAGAGTATAGAGGTTATAGTTACCCACCCACCACCCCATCCCGCCACCCATATTATCTTATGCGCCGCAGGCGCCCCTATAGAGGCTACTGCCCACATACATAATAGGTATAAGTAACTTATGCGCCACAGGCGCCCCTCGATCAATAGAGTATAGAGGTGATAACAATAACTTCTTCAGTCCTGAGTCTTTTGCGAGCAGCCATTTTCGACTGATAACCACGTGCTAACAACAATCACGCAATATTCCGGCTCTGACTGTACTTCCATAACGTCAGAAATAGCATGACCTTGAGGACATTGTTGCTTTAAATTGTTCGCGCGCAACAGTACTACATATAAATACATTGTACACTGTCAAACATGCTGGAAAGAATAGAGTTATATCGCATACATTAGACTACATACCAAATTCGCAAAAATGCGCGATTGGCAGCTTCTTCGAAGTTCGCATTTATGCGCGTTTGGCAGCGAAAGAGTTAACGTCAAGAAAAATTATCAATGGAAGCATCCGGCATCCGATATATGTGCCCTACGGCATCCGGCGTACGGTGGTCTGGCATCCGGAATACGCCATAACAGACCCCGCCTCCGGCGTACGAAAAGGGGGGTCGTCACCCTCCGTTATGCAGTAGGTCCCTAGATTTGCGTAGGTCTCCGTAGGTCACTCAATTCGCGTACGTCCCCGCAGTAATGCAATATATAGTAGGTCTACATGATTTATTGACTGATAAAATGGATTGATACCACTAAATGATCATGTTAGATGTTACTTTGCATATTTTTTTTATAATTAATTTCCGAAATCTGATGGGTTTGTTTGCTTAGTGATACTTTGAGGATGAAGCCTAACTAAAATTACGTGATTTCTGATCCGGAAAGTAAGAGGATTATCTCACTGGCTTCGTGGACAGATATTACCGATCCGATGGAAACTTTAAATAATTAATTTATTGTTGTGAATTATTTATGAGTATACTTAATTAGTATTCTCGATTTATTTTTATTGAGGCTATATATATTTTATTAAAATGTTTACACAGCCCAAGTCAAGTATTACAATTGTGGTAGTAATATAGCAATACAGAACGCTATAATTTGTTAATTAGAATTAGAATTAATGCAAATAATCACAAAACCAAATAAATTATTTCTTAATTTCTTCTGCATAAAACCCGACATTACTATTTGACCAATCAGAACGCAGAGATGACCGTTAGAAATATATACGTCCAATCAAAACACGATGACTTAATTAGCCAGATAATAATTATTCAACTAATGCTTCAGAAACATTTTTATTCAGAAACAAAATGCGAAGGATAAACACTTTTCCGTTCAAATTGTATATGGAGAAAGTTTTAATCCACTGTGTTTATGCCACGATTTTTACAATGCTATGGATAAACGCTTTTCCGTTCAAATTGTATGAAGAATGTTTAATCCACTCTGCGAAGTTTAGTCAACAGTAGGCGCCTTTAATCAACAGGTGTTGATTAAATGTAAAATTTAAACAGATGGCTTTATTTATATAGTAAGATAGGCGATCGTGGTAGTTACAGATATTAATTATCACCTAGCTAGACAACCGTTAGACTAATCCACGACAGAAGTTAAATTTGTGTTCGGCTTTTCTATGCCGAACACAGAACGCGTTTTACAAAATATCGAATAAAACACTTATTATTGGCCCGAACTCCACCAAACTTCGTATAGTAATAGTGTGAACATGAATACACATGCCTATCAACTTTATTCGTTACATTTCCCATTATTTGGACTTGTGTTTGGTTATTACGCCACCGTAGTGTGGTGTTTCTAGCTTTTGGTTTTTTGATATCGCATGGTCGATCGATAATTCACTGGGTGATTGTACAGGGCGAATGCATTGTGGGGCTTTTATTTATTTATAGAGTTGGAAATTCCGTTTATTTAAAAGTCGGAACTACGCGACCAGTAGGCCAAGTCCAGTAAAACGGTTCGTTATAGGTGCTGGTTGTTATTGTTATTTTAACGGAATTCTGAGTTGGTCATTCGCGAAACCAATATATTTTATATTCTATAATTAAAACCGTGGGTATATAATATATGATCCTCTTTATGGATATTGTAGGAAGGTAAATTTAGCTAAAGCGGTGGGATATCTTGCAAGACAACACATTTCGGTTTGCGCTATAACTGCTCAATGTTTTAAGGTGTTACACAGCGTCTGATAAAAAGAGTTCTATCTGGAATATTCACACAATTTCAGAGAACATGCATAGAGTAAACATAGTCCTATCGGACTATCGTAAAGTAGTTCCGTTTAATTCGGGATTAATTAACCCTCAGACTGCCGAAACTGCCGACAATAAATTCGCTTGTTTGTGTCCCCCGAAAATCAAACTTGCCTGTTTAGAGGTCCCATTTTCGTGGCTAATGGTGATAGAATCACAATTTTTCAGTCAAGTTCATGGATAAATTACATTACACTTAATCGGCTTATGTCCGCGGCCATAAACCTGCGTTTTGATAACAATTTATTTGAGACAAACTGTTGCGCGGGTATCAGTCGGCGCTTATCGGTTGAAGTTATTATGATCGTGCAGCCTGCACGTGCAACAAGTGTTCAAATACAACAGAAAAAAATATACTATGTCAAATAAATAACGTGATCAATGGACAGACACGTTTCATTTCCGTGGGACACGAAAAGGCGAATTTAATGTCGTCAGTTTCGGCAGTCTGAGGGTTTTAATTAATCTCCTTTACGATATCCCGATAGGACTATGTTTACTCTTTGTTCTCTGAAAAAAAAATGGTGTGAATATTCCCGATAGAACTATTTTTATCAGACGTTTTGTAACACATTAAAACATTGAGCAGTTAGCGCAATTTTCTGAAATTTCGGACTATTTCGTCTATAAAAATACGATGAGCAACTGAAAATGTTTTTCAACATTCTGGAAGGGGTATATGTCCATGGTATATATGTTTAAAATTTCACGCATAAACTATGACAGATAACAAAGTTATAATTAGTTTTATAGGCCCACCATAAATCCCCTATAATAAACGCATGCCTCCGTAAGCACATGGCTTTGCTGTGGATACTTTCGTTCCCAGCATGCATCATTCTCGCTATCTGTAAAATGTCTATGAACAATGGCCCGAACTCCACCAAACTTCGTATAGTAATAGTGTGAACATGAATACACATGCCTATCAACTTTATTCGTTACATTTCCCATTATTTGGACTTGTGTTTGGTTATTACGCCACCGTAGTGTGGTGTTTCTAGCTTTTGGTTTTTTGATATCGCATGGTCGATCGATAATTCACTGGGTGATTGTACAGGGCGAATGCATTGTGGGGCTTTTATTTATTTATAGAGTTGGAAATTCCGTTTATTTAAAAGTCGGAACTACGCGACCAGTAGGCCAAGTCCAGTAAAACGGTTCGTTATAGGTGCTGGTTGTTATTGTTATTTTAACGGAATTCTGAGTTGGTCATTCGCGAAACCAATATATTTTATATTCTATAATTAAAACCGTGGGTATATAATATATGATCCTCTTTATGGATATTGTAGGAAGGTAAATTTAGCTAAAGCGGTGGGATATCTTGCAAGACAACACATTTCGGTTTGCGCTATAACTGCTCAATGTTTTAAGGTGTTACACAGCGTCTGATAAAAAGAGTTCTATCTGGAATATTCACACAATTTCAGAGAACATGCATAGAGTAAACATAGTCCTATCGGACTATCGTAAAGTAGTTCCGTTTAATTCGGGATTAATTAACCCTCAGACTGCCGAAACTGCCGACAATAAATTCGCTTGTTTGTGTCCCCCGAAAATCAAACTTGCCTGTTTAGAGGTCCCATTTTCGTGGCTAATGGTGATAGAATCACAATTTTTCAGTCAAGTTCATGGATAAATTACATTACACTTAATCGGCTTATGTCCGCGGCCATAAACCTGCGTTTTGATAACAATTTATTTGAGACAAACTGTTGCGCGGGTATCAGTCGGCGCTTATCGGTTGAAGTTATTATGATCGTGCAGCCTGCACGTGCAACAAGTGTTCAAATACAACAGAAAAAAAATACTATGTCAAATAAATAACGTGATCAATGGACAGACACGTTTCATTTCCGTGGGACACGAAAAGGCGAATTTAATGTCGTCAGTTTCGGCAGTCTGAGGGTTTTAATTAATCTCCTTTACGATATCCCGATAGGACTATGTTTACTCTTTGTTCTCTGAAAAAAAAATGGTGTGAATATTCCCGATAGAACTATTTTTATCAGACGTTTTGTAACACATTAAAACATTGAGCAGTTAGCGCAATTTTCTGAAATTTCGGACTATTTCGTCTATAAAAATACGATGAGCAACTGAAAATGTTTTTCAACATTCTGGAAGGGGTATATATCCATGGTATATATGTTTAAAATTTCACGCATAAACTATGACAGATAACAAAGTTATAATTAGTTTTATAGGCCCACCATAAATCCCCTATAATAAACGCATGCCTCCGTAAGCACATGGCTTTGCTGTGGATACTTTCGTTCCCAGCATGCATCATTCTCGCTATCTGTAAAATGTCTATGAACAATGGCTGCATGTGCCATGCACTCTTAGCTTTGATCCGCATTTAGAAGCATTCTGGTGTGGCGAATGAGAAACCTGCAGTAATTTATAAGCCGTAGTTCATTGTAATAATTTGAAGAATTACTTGTCTTAACGGAATTCTGAGGCGGTCCATTCATGTAACCAATATATTTTATATTATGATTTATATTTATGACTAATAATACGATCTTGGTGGCGTTACCATTTCTGACTATGGTTTTCTTGTGTTCGGTTGTGTTCGGCTTTTATACGTACCGATATATAGCGGGAAATGTTGGTAACGTATATATCTGTCGAAAAACAACGTACCACTTCACAGGGGAAGAGTATATCTTGTCCGTGTGTCAGATATCCACGGGCTAGTTAGCTATCACCAACAGATATTTGATGCTTGTTATTGGAAGGACTTGTGAATAAAACTTGCAAATCTGGTGAGTTTTTAATTAATCCATATTGAGTGGCCATATCTTGGTAACGTTTCTGTCACGTACATTTGCGACAACAACCCTCTGATGTGTAGCATGTCCCAATGGTTACTACTGTGACGCAGACAACGATGATAAATAAATAAAATCACTTCTATATAGGTATCTACTGAGACGCAGATAACCATTAGAAATAAAAAATGTCTTTATCAGCTTTCGAAACGCTTGTCCCGCTCTGTCCTATGACTTTCCACATGGGACAAAAACGTACCCCAATAACTTTCTGCTCACGTTTCTTGCCATATCTACTGGTTAGTCCCATGCAGCCAGACAAGAACAAAATTGTACACGGAAACGTACGTGTTTGTGTCTAATATGGGGTGCGACAGGTAAACATGCATTGGCGCTAATTACCTGAGAATGGCCCATAAATATAGGAAACCACATACAGGGGCTTGAAACCCACTCCCTACACTGGCCTGATACACACCACCTCTAGATATGCGCATGCTTTAAGTTATGGCCGTAGGCCTATACACGTCTCCTGTATACTACCATAACGTAGAGCAGGCGCGTATTTAGGAATGGCGTGTATAAGGACAGTTTCAAGCCCCTGTGTAGGAAACGCATGAAAGGGAATCGCTTTCTAAGATATAGTGTGGGGTACAGCTCGACTGCTATTTTATTAACGCCACCGGTGTATACTGTTCAACAAATTTTAGAAATCTATGGTCCCATGGGGATTTTATAAATAGATAATTGTTTTTTCCGGTTATTTTGGGACGCGTTAAAGTTGTACTGCGACCCCGAGCCCAGTAAAAGCTGTAGTTGGAATGTCCAAGTTCGTGAAAGTTCTACTGACTATGCCGATGATTTGAGAAGCTTTATTGTTTTAGGATATTGTAGGAAGGCTAATCTGGCCGTGTCAAATGAGCTTTCGCGATGGGATATCTCGCAGGACAACACATTTCGGGTTTTCGTGGGGTGTGTATTCACTGGATGTCTTATAGTTGCAGTGTGTAACTATTATGTTGACCGCGTTAATTGTGTTCGATGTTTAGGTATGAACAATGGCTGGGCCATGCACACTTGAATATTTTATGGCGGGAACACAATTTTTTATCCGCATTTAGCAGCTTTCTGGTTTGGTGAATGAAAAACCTGCAGTAATAAGCCTTAGTTTTTTTGTAATAATTTGAAGGATTAGTTGTTTTAACGGAATTCTGAGGCGGTGCATTAATGTAACCAATATATTTTATATTATAATTTATATTTATGGCTAATAATATGATCTTGGGGGCGTTACCATTTCTGACTATGGTTTTCTTGTACTATATTGTCAATGGAAATAATTGACCATATATTTGCTGACCATCGGTCATAAATACCAAGTATGTAGTGTAAGTTAAACTGTGGTATATATAATCTAGCAAACACAGATAGAAATACATTGAGAGCAGGCGACACTTTCGGAACCGCATAAATTGTGCTGTCTTATACATGTAGAATGCCTATATACATATCGTGCATGGATCAAACAACCGGTGGTCTGGTAAAGTCTTCGTCGGTAGGTAGCGATGATCCACAATGGTGCAACCGACTGACGATATATGTCGGAGATAATAGACCTACACGTGATACGATGACGGCGCGGATGGCGATGAACGACGACGATATGGCGCTGGTGGCGATGACGGACGCTAATGGTCGAGGGAATAACAACGACACGTATATACATGTAGGCGATATACATGCGCATATATATACATGCAGATAAATATTAACGAGATTGTACAACACGTAGTTGCATATCTGTACACACAAATGGCTGTAATTGACATCGATAATCTATGTACATGTACATGGACCCTGGAGAAATTAGAATACGATGTTTACTAAAAATAAAGATTTATAAACAAAAAATGGAATGGCGCTCAGGATAACCTGGCGAATGTTATAACGGTGTTAATTTTACTAAAGATTGAAAATGATATTATTATTATACGATATGTTGATAAATGCACGGCATATTGATATACTAGCTGACATGCTCTGAACAATACATGTATTTGACAATATCAGAGATATTTACAAGCTGTATTCAGTTTCCGCACATAATTGAAATTAACGCTCTTTATTTCTACCACGTGAGGACAAAAGACTAACAAGCAATGCTCTTCATCGTTCCATGTTCGGGACCCAAAACGTTCTCAAAGTCGATCTCTATAATTAATACAGAAAAAGACCATACGTGTACATGTATAGCAATTTATCGACATACACATGTACTTTGTTGATCCCTGGAACCTGGCCGCGGTGTAACAAAATCGATCATAATTTTGAATTTCAAACCACCAAGTGCCTTTAAATTGAGCAAGAAGTTCAAACTAAAAAAAAAAATTTTTTTTTTTTTTTAAATATTAAAAAAAACAATCATGTCAACATTTTTAAAAGACCAATGTGCGCGAAGCTCGCAAAAGGGGTACATAATGACGTCTTCCGTTTAACAATAGCCTGTTTCAACTAGTTTTTATATAAATATAATATTATACATTAAAGACTTTGCTAACCCAATTTTCCCCAAATTTAATGGAGTCCAAAATAAAGGTTTATGTTCACTTTTATTAGTAATCACAGTAAAACCAAACCCATGGATGCAACATTTTATGAGTATATTTCATGGTAGATTATGTTAGAAATTCAAAATGTGAAATTAACAGAAGTTTTTTTAATCTATTTTTTCGAACCCAGATTCAACAAACTCAAAGATCATATCTAAGAAAAAGATATGGGTATGTGTACTGAACACTGTGAAGAATGATGAACAATAAAGATATACTCACATTTCTTGTTTTATTAAGATTTTTGGCTTGGAAGCAGTTGTTTACAAATGGTAGATTTTATTGCTCAGAAAAGCTATTTGTGAACTGAATTTGAACTGAATTTGATGGGTCAAGTTAATGTTCACTCAAGCCAGCTGGGATTATGACCAGCAGGTGCTGGCCCATGAAAATACTATATCATAATTCAGGCTGATTGGTGACCTAGTTTCTGGGCTATGGGTACCCCAGATTGGGGATTACACAGTTCTTTTGTCAAGAGATTCACAACACTTAACTGTCACCTCACTACAAGCGATGTCAGGCAAGTTACTCAATTATTTGTAAACAATTGGTTCTTAGTAATTTTATCAAAGAATGCTTGATAAATATGAATATTATTTTATTGTTCATCATTCTTCACAGTGTTCTGTACACATTGCCATATTTTTTTCTTTGATATGGACTTTGTGTTTATTGATTTTGGGTTCGAAAAAATAGATTTTTAAAACCTCTATAAATTTCACATTTAGTATTTCTAACATATTCCAGCATGAATTATACTCTTAAAATGTTTCATTCGTGGGATTGGTTACTGTGATTACTAATAAAATTGAACATAAACCTTTATTTTGACTCCATCAAATTTTGGGGAAATTGGGTTAGCAAAGTCCTTAATAATTTTTTTTTCAAAAAGTTTTATGAAAACAGATAAAAAAAGACAATTGTGAAAAATGCAAAGCTATTCCCGTTGCGCAGGTAAGAGTTTCGCGGTGAATGTCGGCGATCCACCGTGTATCCCGGTGATTCGTGGTGGTATGTAGTGAGGTGTGAAGAAACTGCCATCATCTTGCTGATTACACAATAGCGCCTTGCTAATCCTCTCCACTCAAGCTTTCGGTGTTGAGTGGGCCACCGTGAATTACTCTCCCAAAAACATCCCAACCGCATTGAGTGTTTTCCTTATACCACACGCTTTCTGAACTGTACATGTAGGGCATCAATAGTTCTTTCATGTTTGACTTAGAGTTCCCATTTTAAAGATATAAAGAATTGTAAGCTTTTAAGACTTTTTTTCTCTTCGCCCAAAGGATATATAGGGAAACTGTATCTTTAAGTTTGCATTTGGGCATAGCGCTAGAAGACATATTGCAGAGTTATTCCATTGAATAAGCTAGGTAAATCAGTTAGTATTCAAACACTATTGGAAGAATGTAGCAATGAACTAAGATTTGCGAAAATTCCAACCAAATCGACCGCCATTTTAGAGAATACAACGGTTGAAATATGCCCAAAAGTAAATATTTACTACTTTATTTGGGATGCATTATCGGGCATACACATTACGACAATGATCACGCTGGTCATCCTATGATGATATGTCGTCACGATAACAAAGGTGATGATCAGCGATAACAGGCTGATCATGTTCGTGCAGCGCCATGTCAGTATGACACAAAGTCGAAAGAGTATACAATCTAAAAGAGAAGAGAAATGACTAGCAAGAGCTTGGCGGAATAACAGGATCGTTTGGTTAGTATTTGGTCCCAAACTCCCAACCCATTCCAAAGAGGCAGACCAACTGTTAACTCACTTTGCCCACAATTTGCCTCCCCCCCCCCCCCAAAAAAAACTCACAAACTGAAATTATAGAATGAAATTCAAACGCAATTGCTGCGACATGCTGCGCCGCAATCTCCGTGTGTAAGGGCCTTAACAATGATGCTGTTTTCTGACTATTTGGATATCACATTTATGAAAATAACTTGTTTACAGGTATTTGTTATTCCGTCTGGAAAAACCTCATATCACTTTAATTATGGCAGAATAAAGGGGGAACTTCTCCAAGCCATTTTCTATCACTTGATGCACACTTTTAGATAAAATATGTTCTGTATCTTAGTGGAATATATATTTTGTTTCTATTTTGCAATATGGATCATCATCAAAATATAGAGTAATGCCCTAAATAATTGACTCCTTAACCACAGTAGAATTATGGGTAATTTTTCAGGATTTAGTCGGAAATATGGCTTGTTGCCTTTCATCGGAAAGCTCTCACTGAGAGCATTTCGATGAATGGCAACAAGCCATATTTCTGACTAAATCCTGAAAAATTACCCATAATTCTGCTGTGGTTAAGGAGTCAATTGTTTAGGGCATTACTGTATATAATTAGGGAGTGGCAAAATACGCCACTGGTAATTCCAACAATGGAAATTCTGGTGAAAATTGGAGGACGGAACCCAAATTTGAACTTGATCTGTATTTTGGGCTAGTAAACTCATACCAAATTTCATTACATTCAGTTCAGACATATTAAAGACATATTATGTAATTGTTCGGGTGCATGAAACTGATCAGTTAGTATCCAGGCACTATGCCAACTGGAGGAATGTGCCATTCTAATAACATCGCAAAAAATCTGAAGCAATTCGAATGTACCACTCCATAGAAAACATCGTAATATTTACTACTCGATTCGGGATGCATATCTATCGGCAATTTCGCCATCGAGAGTCACTGCATTTAACTAATATGTAAGAATGATGGCGTATGTTGTCAATTTGGATATAATATTTGTAAAAATTACTACTTTGAACAAGATTATCCTCCATTTATATTTGATCATACTATCGGAGTGTTTCACATAACTTTAAAGTTATCATCCAGAAATGAAAATTGAGTGCAAATTCCAACAAAAAGGCCCATAACTATTGGCGGGCAGAGCCCAAAATGTCCCAAATTTGAACTTGGCCTGTATTTTGTGCTGGTACACACACATACCAATTTTCATTCCATTCAGTTGAGACTATTTAAAGTTATCATACCGCAACCAAAGCGAACGGATGGGCCACTCAACGCACTGACACTGGTGATTTTTATTGTCACCCAAATAAATATTTCAGGGGCCAATCAAGAACTCAAACAATATAATGGACTTGAGTCATATATGCCACATAATTTTAAGATTTCCTGTTTGTACAAACAGGAGCCTGAGAAGTAGTAATGTTTCCCTGTGAATCGTATTTTCAGATTTTTATTTTCAGAATGTACAGATCAATTTCTTACATAATATATAATATACATAATAATCATATACTTATAACAAATAATATAATGCAATACACTAGACCAAATAAATAAATTATTAGATTGTCACCTGGATACGATATTTGATCTGCAAACAATTCAAATGGGATTCATTGTGCAAATATGACACCTCTTCCTCAAACAATCCCCTCTTTCTCACCTGCCATGCCAGTTATATTGGAAACTAAACAGCAAAGTTTGCAAATGCATTTTGGAGAGATGTTTTCGGCGCTTGGTGTAAATTTATGTGATTAAATAACTCAAATAATACTATTATGACCTCAACTATCTTAAAATAAAATTAGAAATAGAATATATTGATTGAATTGGTGATTTCACGTCACCAGTTCAATCAAGTGATTATTCTGTTTATTATATTCCACTATAAACATCTGATTTACCAGAAATCCGAATAATACCACCATTATACTTATGACATACAAATTTTGATAGCGTGTATGAATACATAACACGCTAGTTAAAGTGACATAATTCATTAGTGAAATTATCATTTGCAATCACTCGAGAAATGAAGGTAAATCACACATAGAAATGTAAAAAAGTGTATTAAACCTTTCACGATGGAAGCTGCGCTGGTGCAGCATTAAAGATCCTGTGTGAGTGCATTCTCTTATATATATGCGAGTCTCCCATGGGGAGCCTCGCTTATATAAGAGAATGCACTGGCTTACAAGGTCAAGGTAAATATTGTTAGACCAATGTATTCTCGAATATATGCAAGGCTCCCTATGGCAGACTCTCATAAAAGAGAATGCATTGGCACAGGGTTTTCGCAAAGTTTCAGGAAGCTCCAGTCATGGAAGAGTTAAAGATCAAGTCCCAACAGCATGACACAGAGTCAGTTTACAACGTACCAAGGAAACATTCTCCAACAGCATGACACAGAGTCAGTTTACCATGTACCAAGGAAACATTCTCCAACAGCATGACACAGAGTCAGTTTACCATGTACCAAGGAAACATTCTCCAACAGCATGACACAGAGTCAGTTTACCATGTACCAAGGAAACATTCTCCAACAGCATGACACAGAGTCAGTTTACCATGTACCAAGGAAACATTCTCCAACAGCATGACACAGAGTCAGTTTACCATGTACCAAGGAAACATTCTCCAACAGCATGACACAGAGTCAGTTTACCATGTACCAAGGAAACATTCTCCAACAGCATGACACAGAGTCAGTTTACCATGTACCAAGGAAACATTCTCCAACAGCATGACACAGAGTCAGTTTACCATGTACCAAGGAAACATTCTCCAACAGCATGACACAGAGTCAGTTTACCATGTACCAAGGAAACATTCTCCAACAGCATGACACAGTCAGTTTACCATGTACCAAGGAAACATTCTCCAACAACATGACACAGAGTCAGTTTACCATGTACCAAGGAAACATTCTCCAACAGCATGACACAGAGTCAGTTTACCATGTACCAAGGAAACATTCTCCAACAGCATGACACAGAGTCAGTTTACCATGTACCAAGGAAACATTCTCCAACAGCATGACACAGAGTCAGTTTACCATGTACCAAGGAAACATTCTCCAACAGCATGACACAGAGTCAGTTTACCATGTACCAAGGAAACATTCTCCAACAGCATGACACAGAGTCAGTTTACCATGTACCAAGGAAACATTCTCCAACAGCATGACACAGAGTCAGTTTACCATGTACCAAGGAAACATTCTCCAACAGCATGACACAGAGTCAGTTTACCATGTACCAAGGAAACATTCTCCAACAAAGGGCCATAACTAGATCTGATACAAAAATTGCCGGGCGGAACTGAAATTCGAACTTGACTTGTATTTTGGGCTAGTAAACTCACATTACCAATTTCATTCCATTCAGTTGAGACTATCTAAAGTTATCATACGGAAACCAAAGGAGGCGATCGAACAGACGAACAAACCAATGACCTATCACGTCCCATTATTACGTCCCGTTTTTTAAACAGGTGTATAAAAATGATCTTGATAATAATACACCAGCCCACTAATCATGGGAAATGGAATGGATATACAAGACACGATTATACCACTCCAGGCCTGATAATAAGGTGCCTGTCATTTGCAGAATGAGGTCCCCAGAGGGTGAATTTAGTGATGCTACCCTGCATAGCAGGCTAGCATCACTAAATTAACCCTCTGGGGACCTCATTCTGCTTAGGCCTCATCTTCTCTGAAATTGGGAACTTCAATCTTAGTATATGTCTCCCATAGCAGATGAGGCCATGCAGAATGAGGTCCCCAGAGGGTGAATTTGGTGATGCTAGCCCACTGTGCGGGATGGATAGCATCACTAAATTCAACCTATGGGGACCTCATTCTGCAAATAACAGGCACACTAAACTCAGGCTTGTACATGTACCACTCGGCCTCAACAAGAAGCACTTTCAAAGTGTTTAAAGATGTTCTGTCACTTCATATAACACGTCTATAGTTTACGGGATATAAAATAATAAATGAGTCAAAGATGGAAATGCTTCTATCAATTAATATTGATTTCATATCGATATTTCGTTATATAATGCGATAATAAATTGGGTAATTTTTTTTTTACTATCTTTAGATTTTTTATATAGAGTTATACCACATGCTACGCTCCGAAGAAATGCAAGTCGTAAAATGACCCAGCTTGATTGAATGTATATTATATCAGAAAATTTGAAATAAAATAAATATTAATTGATAGATGTGTTTCTGGAAAGGGGTTTTCGATTCATATTTATAATTTTATACCCAAGAAACTATAAAAAAAACATGTTTAGGAAGAGATAGACCATCTTTAATATACCATGTACTTTTCAGCTCATTTTGATAAAAAATTTAATACAAGTTAATTGACCTGAATGTTTTACAGTTGAGGCTTAAAGATACGGGGGGCGTTGGTGGTGGGTATGCTGTTAAAATATTCAGCTCCGTCAAAAACCGCCATAAACAGAAAGAATAGTGAAATATAGACAGACATTGTTCTTATACCAATAAGAAATATGGCATAAACAGTATGTTATTGTCAAATGGTTTTCCTTTGTTATGTAAACAAAAGCAAAAAACATTACAGAACCTGGCTTTTGTTTAGATCCGGATATCGTAAACATAAAGAGCGTTATATGCTACTGTTTTCCTGATATGGAAATAATAAAGAGCGTTTATATCATTTGTGTGGGATTAACCAATAGAATTGCGCTGTGTTATGTAAACAGAAGTAAAACGTCTGTAACACAAGCAGGTTCTTGTTTACGTACACCATTGTACGTCTTGACAACAATATACTATTTATGCGCTGATTATGTTTGGCATATGAGCAAAACTATATATATTTTAATATTCCTTCTGTTGATGGCAATTTGAACAAATATGAATATTTCTGCAACAAACGCCGCCCATGCATTTAACACCCAAATTATCTAAATAGAAAAATTGAGGTTTGGGATTGGATGACATCTAACAATTTTTTTTTATATTGGCCTTAATTTCATTAATATTAGCACCAGCTCTATGAGATAACAACAGTCAAGAACATGTAATTCAAATATATATATATGTAAATCAACATACATTCATTGTAGTCAGTCTGCATACCATTTAACTCTCATGATGGGAGCAGCGCTGGTGTAGCATTAATGATCCTGTGCCAGTGATTACCGTATACAGTAATGCCCTAAATAATCGACTCCTT
Source organism: Siphonodentalium dalli (assembly GCA_032622095.1). Taxonomy (NCBI): domain Eukaryota; kingdom Metazoa; phylum Mollusca; class Scaphopoda; order Gadilida; family Siphonodentaliidae; genus Siphonodentalium; species Siphonodentalium dalli. The sequence continues at coordinate 35,818,998 of CP136066.1, read as the reverse complement.
AACCACAGCAGAATTATGGGTAACCTTTCAGGATTTAGTCGGAAATATGGCTTGTTGAAATTCATTGGAAAGCTCTCACTGAGAGCTTTCTGATGAATGGCAACAAGCCACATTTCCGACTAAATTCTGAAAAGTTACCCATAATTCTGCTATGGTTAAGGAGTCGATTATTTAGGGCATTACTGTATATGCATAATGCACTATCTTACAAGGTCAAGGTAAATATTGTTAGGTCAATAACATGTATATATGCAAATCTCCAGTTATGGACGGGTTAAGCAATGCTGCTGGGGTCATTGTCACAAGGCTACGATCACATTAGTAGCCAGCAGACCTGTTAACCTCACAAAATATTTTCCGGGAGATTGGTCACGATTTTCCGTGAGATCGTGGTCATCATCCGGGAGATTTAAAAACATTTTATTCCTACAGATTCCTTTTGCATTTTCATAATTTTGACAAAAAAAAATAAAAAAAATTAACAAGTATTCTTATGAAAAACATTTACTGTGTAGTTTTTACTTTTATTGTCTAATTTATAGAGGAAATATCATAAGCTACCGGATTACGTATATCAATATTAAACTGTAAACTACTTTCGATTTCATTAAAATCTCGCGAGATTTCAAATGTCACATTAAAAAAGTACAACTCAGGAACGGATTCCGAAAGTTTAAAGCCAGAAAATTTGCTTCTTTTGAATTTTATCAGACCAATAAACTTTAATGGTAGTTTCATATAACCTCAGGGCTTATCTCTAGTGGGTTGCTAATTGAGAACAGGTCACCTTTGTTCTGTCTGGTGATCCTGTTCAATAGAACTTAGAAGGTGTTTGTTGTTTTATTGTCAGGTGCCCCTGCTGTGCGAACAATGTTGATTTTATGACCCCAGATTAATCATGGGTGTTAATTGCCACAATGATGTCGCAATCCGATATCAGGGATGTGTTGATAGCCTGTCTACTGGTCAAATAAATAAAATAAAGAGATTATTTTTTTTGATTTTCTACAGTAGCTGAATCTGGGAGATTGTCATGCCTGTCCGGGAGTGCGGGAGATCGTGCTCAAATAGGGAGTCTCCCGCACAATCCGGGAGGGTTAACAGGTCTGGTAGCCAGCATAGGACCACAATTATGACTAGATTCTAAAATCTCATTTGATTATGTGTTAATGTTTACTACCAGTGAAGATGCATATAGCATACTCCAAAACTGGATTCATAATATCATAGGAATAAGAACAGCATCTCTAGGGCATAGCAAAATACGCCCGTGGTAATTTCAACAAAGGGCCATAACTCTGGTGAAAATTGTGTGCGAAACAAATTCGAACTTGGCCTGTATTTTGTGCCAGTAAACTCACATACCAAATTTCATTCCATTCAGTTCAGACTAACTAAAGTTATCATCTGGAATAGAAAATTGAGTGCAAATTCCAACAAAAAAGAGCCGTAACTCTGATTAAAATTGGTGGGCTGAACCCACAGTTTAAAGCATGTAATTTTATCATAAAATAAAATTTACACGAATACTCTTGATTTTAATTAATTCGTATAATTGTTCACATGTCAAGTTTAAACGAAATGCTCCCAGATGAGCCGTCTATTCCCTGATTTTTATTAATTACACAAGTCTTCTGAAAAACACATTCACACACTGGCATCAAAATGAGTCTATAATTCAAATGACTAGCATATTCTTCATAAAGTCACCGGCAAGCCTGCAAATAGCGTGTCTGTCATTTGCAGAATGAGGTCCCCAGAGGGTGAATTTAGTGATGCTATCCCGCACAGCGGGCTAGCATCACCAAATTCACCCTCTGGAGAGCTCATTCTGCTTAGGCCTCATCTTCCGGGAAGTATCTCTAGTATCAAATTAACATTGTTTTTAGTTACATTTCCCTTCTAGGAAGTTTCTATATCCCCTAATTTGCAGAATATAACATTCATAATTGAGGTGCCCAATGGGTGAACATCACGAACTTCAACTGGGGAACTTCAATCTGATCCTAGGGCTGCCATAGCAGTTGAGGGCCTTAGCAGAAGGAGGTTCACAGAGGGTGAATTTAGTGATGCTAGCCTGCTATGCGGAATAGCGTCACTAAATTCACCCTCTGTGGACCTCATTCTGCAAATGACAGACATGCTATTTGCAGGCTTGGTCACCGTCAGCATCGAATTGGATATGTGGTGATAGAAACACCCTTCTTATCAATGTCACATGTCGTTTAAACTGTTTTGACTTTAGTATCAACTTAAGTATGCTCAGTTTATTGATAAGGTGCTCCGCATCTGGTCTCATCAACAGGATTTGGTCTGTTGCTATGGTAACGACATTCAGCCCGATGTTATCAGGTGTCACGCTGGCTGCGTCAATGACATTAGGGTTGCCATCAGACCCTCTAGTTTATTAATGAGATGTTTTCCTTCGAGTTTAGTTACATCTATTTCTTTAAACTTGCCGCCGAGATTCAACCATTTAGGATCTGTGATAAGCGAGGGCAGGACTTCCGGTTCCATCGTGTCTGTGACATCTTTGAGATGAATGTGGATACCACTAGTTGGTCCACTTTTCACTGCCAACACTCTGCAAAATAAAAACAAGTTTAACCCTTGCTATACTAAATTACCCTGTGCAGGGTAGCGTCACTAAATTCAGCCTCTGGGAACCTCATTCTTCAAATGTCAGACACACTATATCCAGTCTTGCATGCTTTTGTCATCTTCCGGAGATCAAATACAGTAATGCCCTAATTAATCGACTCCTTAACCGCAGCAGAATTATGGGTAATTTTTCAGGATTTAGTCGGAAATATGGCTTGTTGCCATTCATCGGAAAGCTCTCGGTGAGAAAATATGGCTTGTTGCCATTCATCGGAAAGCTCTCAGTGAGAGCTTTCCGATGAATGGCAACAAGCCATATTTCCAACTAAATCCTGAAACATTACCCATAATTCTGCTGTGGTTAAGAGTCGATTAATTAGGGCATTACTGTAAGTTGATATGAAAAATTCCTCAGATGAATGTGGATACCACTAGTTGGTCCACTTTTCACTGCCAACACTCTGCAAAATATAAACAAGTTTAACCCTCGCTATACTAAATACTCATTGATGAATAGTTCCCTTAGGAAAGTTCAGATAATAAGTTCAACAAACGACCTATATCAAACAATCATGGGTTGTTTGTTGAACTTTTTATTTGAACAATTCCCTCTAATAAATAGGACTCCTTTTGCTAAAATTCAAGTTTTATAAGCATGGCGTTATATAGAGAGTAATCAATTGGTTCCGAGAATTACGTTAAATAATTCACGAGATGCGAGAGACGTCGGTAAGAAACAAGTTTATTACCGAAACATCTCTCGCCTTGAGTGAATTATTGAGGTAATTCTCGGAACTAATTGATTACTGTATTTATTACACTTCAGCATCAATTTTGTTCACCAAATATGATTAAAACACAGAATTAATGCATGAAAGTCCTGCTGTGGGAAAGATCAACAATAGAAAATTCAATCTAGATCAGTAAGCGACGTAACGTCAATGACGTCACAGGAAATGACATAATTCACTAGTGACATTACCATTTTTAATTAACAGCGTTTTCAATGGAAATCGTGCATAGGAGTGTAATAATTGGTAATAATTTGAGTAAAACTAGATTTTAGTTATAAAAAGTTTCCCGAATTTGGAAGATCAATCTCCAGAAGTAAACATATCTGATTCAGAAGATAAAATTAATGGTCCACTTGACAGGCCTTGAAATAGTATGTCTGACATTTGCAGAATGAGGTGGCCAGAAGGTGAATTTAGTGATGCAATCACACACGGTGGGTAACATCACCAGATCCACCCTCCAGGAACCTTATTCTGCTTAGGCTTCAACTGCTATGGGAGACCTAGGATCAGATTGAAGTTCCCCAGTTGAAGTTGGTGATGTTCACCCATTACTCACCTCGATTATGCATTTTATCCTCTGCAAATTAAGTGATATAGAAACAGAACACAACAGAAAAAGTAACAAAAAACAATGTTAATTTGAGCAGATGAGGCCTAAGCAGAATGAGGTCCCCAGAAGGTAAATTTGGTGATGTGAGCCTGCTGTGCAGGGTAGCATCACTAAATTCACCCTCTGGCGACCTCATTCTGCAAAAGACAGACACACTATTTTCAAACTTGCTAATTGATACAGAGAATATATGTTTTGGAAGTTTCGTAGAATAGTAACAAAACTGTTGTCTAAAGCAGTATACAGTGATTGAAATGTATACAGCACTTGACATTCAATGCTTCCAGAGCGCTTTTCCCAAAGGGTTTTTATCTCTGGTTTAACGCAGGTTGTTAAAGTGTAGAGTTTTGTTAGCCGGGAGCTGCTGTGTTATTTTTGTGTATGTTATATGTAACACTGTATCAGAGTTTAGATTGTTTATAACATAAATTTGTATGCTACATGGAAGCATGTCTTTTTAAAGAGATTTGCTTAATTTATTAATTTGGTTTAGTCGAAAAATAACATTTTCAATAGAAAATACATATTCCCTATAAGATACTTACACACTGAACTACATGGTATATTCCTCATTTTTGAGATCACAGGAGGTAAAGCTATAGAATTACCCTATTCCAAAAAAATTTGAAATTGGTATGAAATACCTCAAGTACATTTATCCTCTAAACCGGAAGTGCTTTTACAACCGGAAGTGCAAATTCATTTATCACGTGTCTATTCTTATAAAAGCAATTCCAAAGGTGAGTCTGCCTCTTTTCCTCTTAGTCAAGATTCAAGGAGGTTATCCGAGCAGCGGGGAAGGGATAATGCCAATTAGGGAGGGCCATGTGAGTTCAGTGTGTAAGTATCTTATAGGGAATATGTATTTTCTATTGAAAATGTTATATTCCCTTCAAAGATACGTTACACACTGAACTACATGGTAGAATTAAGTCATAGGAGGAGGTAGCGGGGAATGTATTTCGGTTAAGAGTGATGAATAACTTGCTGGGCGGCGATAAGCGGACCCAAGCGAAACAAATTATCGGATTGAGACTGAAGGTCCCGAAGATAGAATGTGGAGAAAGTTGAAGGATGCGACCAATAAGCGGCAGCCATTAAGTCCTTCAGAGCCACTGAGTTTTGAAAAGCCCAGGACGTAGAAATCGCCCTGAGTTCATGGGCCCGTATATGCATTTGTCGTCTTCTCTGCGGATCGAGTTGATCATATGCGAGGATGATAACATTCTTGATCCACCGCGCAACCGCACGAACTGAGATATCCTGACGAGAAGCCACAAGAGGAAGGAAAAGCCGCTGTCTACCCCGTCGACGCTGTTTGGATCGTCGAAGATAGACCCGCAAGGCACGGATGGGACATAACAAATCATCATCGCCCTGTGGAAGAGCCGGAATGCGAATAACTGTGGGGTATGAGCTGGGAACTTGATTCTTTGCCAGAAACCCCGGTGTAGGCAATAATTCCACAGATGAGTTGGAAATTCGTAAATATTCTGCACTAACCGATAAGGCATGCAGTTCACTCACCCTTCTTGCAGATGCAAATGCCAGTAAGAAGACCGTTTTATATGTGAGGTGAGTGAACGTACACAAATTCAGTGGTTCAAAGGGGTTACCTTTGAGAAAGGTTAAAATCCAACCTAAATTCCATTGAGGAGTCAACACCAAACTCCGAGGACGAGCGAGTGAAAAACTCGCTACCAAATCTGAAAGAACATGACAAGAACCAATCCACTTAATACCAGCTTGTTGAAAGGTCCTAGACAACATAGAGCGATACCCTTTTACAGTAATAGGGGCCAAATGTTTCTCTTCAAAAAGGAATCTGAGAAATTCTGCAATGTTTCGTCTAGAAGGTTTGTCAACGGAGACATTGGAATCCAGGCACCATTTAACATATATGTTCCATTTTCCTTGATATGAACTCATGGTACCTGATCGGCGCGCGCGACATAGGTGATCCACAACTCTTCGGGAAAAACCTCTTTGCCGGAGGCTGGACCTGACAAAAGACAGGCGTGAAGATGGAGGCGTTCTGGACACGGAAGTGGAATGGGAGGACACCCTTGACTCAGAAGATTGGGAAATTTGGACAACCGAATTGGCGGTGACACCAAGAGAATCCGAAGAAGAGAGATCCACGACCGAGCTAGATCTAACGGGCAGATGAGAATTACTCGACATGCAGTGATCGTGATCTTTTGCAACACTAACGGAAGTATCGGAGTTGGAGGGTAAGCATATGCGAATAGCCCTTCCCACGGCAGAGATAAGGCATCCACTGCGACCGCTAAACGATCCGGACAGGGAGACACAAACTTTGGAAGTTTCTTGTTGAACCGTGTGGCAAACAGATCGATCTTGGGGGTGCCCCACTGATGACATAGGTGTTAAAACACCTGTGGATTGAGTGCCCATTCTGTGGGAATTATCGTACCTCGACGTGATAGCCCGTCCGCAAGGACATTGAGACGACCCGGAATGTGACGAATTGTAAGAGTAATGTTCCTGGCCAGACAAAGCTGGTATACTTTGATTGTGAGAGAACACAGCTGTGGTGAGCGCGTCCCCCCCTGTTTTTTGAGATAACTGACAACTGTTGAATTGTCGGTCAAGACTAGCAATGACTGGTCTTGTAACTGATCCTGCCAATGAAGTAAACAAAGAAATACTGCTCTCAGTGACATTGATATGTTCTGGAGTCAAATCTGATGGCCAAGTCCCTTCTACTGTCTCCTGAACAGGTAGTAGAAATTCCCCCCAACCGGTCTGACTGGCATCGGAACTCAGAAGAAAGAGGTTGAGGAGGTTGGAGAGGGACCCCGGACATCAACCAAGGCATGTTTGTCCAGGGGCAAATTTGTTGTTGAAGCCAAGGGGACACTGGAATCAGTTGGTTCAAGGAGTCCCGGGATGGGCACCATACTGACAGCAGATAATACTGAATTGGACGGAGGTGCAGCCGACCTCCCCGAATCAAGTCGGTGGCTGCACTTATCAACCCTATGAGTCTGAGAAAGACTCGAGCCGAAACTGTTGCTTGAGCAAGCACCTCCAAAGCCTGCTCCTGAATAGAGCGAGCGCGGCGGTCCGGAAGAGAGACCCGGTTCAGGTCGGTTGCAAAAAACATGCCCAGATGCAGGAATCTGTGTGTGGGAACTGGAGATGATTTCTCCCAGTTGATGAGAAACCCCAGTTTGGTTAACAGAGAAATCAATTGGTCTGTCTCGTTCTGAAGAATAACCGGATTGGAATGATTGAGGTACAAATCGTCCAAGTAAGCCATGGACAGAACTTGGGACTGAGCTCGGAAGTAAGCCAGAACAGCATTCATTGTTTGGGTAAACGCCCAAGGGCTGAGATTCAAACCAAACGGAACGGTACGATATTGGTAACACTGGCCTCGATACGCAAACCGGAGGTATCGTCGAGACGCCGGGTCTTGTAAATCGATGCTGACCCCATAGCTGTGCGGAAGGGTAGCTGAGCGAACCGCGACAGGGGTATCCATCCCGAAATGAGGTGGATCGAGGAATTGATTGAGATTCGATAAATCTATAATCGGACGAAATTGCCCAGACGGTTTGGGTACAAGAAACAGACGAGAGTAAAATCCCGGATAGTCCGGGTTGTGTACTATTTCCACAGCCTGTCGATCGAGAAGTGATTGGATTGCGGCATCCATACGTTCCGCTCTGAGAGGGTCGCTTGGCACCAATGTGTCGATAGGATGGACTTTCAGAGGAGGAGGCGACCGGAACAAAAGAAAAAGTCCTTGAGTGATGACTTGTTCCAGCCAATGGTTGTTTTGAAAAAGTGGGAGCCAATGTTTTTCGAACAACTTTAAGCAGCCGCCTACTGGATGCACAGACTGTGGAAGAGTACCGTCAAAAACGACGAGGCTTCGGTCGATTAACCGAAGACTGTCGTACTTTTTGAGCAGCCTGACGTCGGCGTTTAGCAAACGGAGGGCCTGGGTGATTGTGCTGTTGAGTGGCATTCTCAGATCGCACATTGTGCACCATTTGTGCAGCATTAGCTTGTAGCTGATGTTGGCTAACTTCAGGCATTAACGGAGCAATGCCGGAAGTGGTAGGAAAAGGTAAATGTGACTGAAGCCCAGGGGCAGAGACTTGTTAGAAGTAACCGACGAAAACTGTGCTTCAGCAGTAAGACTCGCACGGACTTCGGATAGCATATTGTTGAATAACTGTTGACGGATCAGAAATGACTTGTGGTGAGGCTTGAGTAAATTTGAAGACGCAAGGGACGCCTCACGCTGAAGAATTTCCAAATTAGTAGAAAAACAAGTGGAAACAGACATCCCATGACTGACGCAATGAGAGAGAACTTGAGCCAAATCCTTTATTTGATCTAACTTATCTGGATGAGCTGCCAAAAATATAGCGGAAGATAGATGGTCAGCTAAATTTAAAATCTGTAACATTTGCTGAGAAAGTAATTGGAAACTGGCACGTTGGCCAGATGACAAATTGGTGGATGAATCGTGTAACCCAAGGGAGGACACATCGGTACCAGATTCCAACTTTGGCGGAGTCAGACACACCGGTTCAGCAGGAGTTTTATAAGACATGTCACGAAACTTGAGATTACTGCTGGTAGGCTGAATTGGCAAAGCGGCTGGATTGGCCCGCCCTGGAGAAGCTCTCCGTTTTTCAATGCCTGACCAAACCTCATTGTAATGTTGAAAAGTTGTCTCAAGCAGCGCAGATTGAGGAACTAAAACATGTTCTCTAGTAGCTGACTTGCCCAATAATTCATCTACGCTAGACGTGAACCCGGTTTTTATTATCAGAGGTGGTACCGACGGAAACATAGAAGCAGGTAAGATCGTCTGAAGCAATTCGATGGTTTGTTGAAAGTCTCTGCCCTGGCCACCAACTACGCTATGTTCACTGTTTTGCTCAGTCTCTACATTGGAAGCGTAGTCTAACAGCTCATTATCGCTCGGGGCCTCCTCGAATCTCTCGGACCCTAGAGGGTGTAGGGAAATTTCGTCCGGGTCCCTCGACGCCATGGAATGAGAAACTGAAGCTGTTTCCACTACAGAAGGTTTTCGAAATTTAGGGACAAAGTCTTCAGCTTCAGGATTTAAAACTTGTTTCCGAGGTGAACCCATAGCTCCATAACCCGATCAGCCCTGATGTGATGGAGGCCATGACCAAAAGGGAGGGCAATATGGAGGAACATTGAAACCCGGAGGTGGTGTAGGCATCGAGGGAGGATAGTAATGAGGACTATTTCCCCAGAACCCTGCGTCCCGAGTGGTGGGCCTATTCAGAGACTCCGCCGAAGGGCGTGCTGACAGATGATTCGTCTTCGCACCTGCTTGTGAAAGGGAGGTGGGAAGACGAAAATCTGAGGTGGGTTCCAGCATCAGCGGTCGAACATGGTCGGGTCCATGAATACTGGAACTCACCCTCGGAACAGAACGGCGCCTTGGTGACAATATGGGATATGTGTCAAGCCCCACCCCAAGGTCAGCATGGGCATGAGGGATTAGATTAGCCTGAGCCAGCGACCTTGGGGGTTTCTGAAGCCGAGGCCACCGAAGAGGCAGAGGACAGACTAACCTGAGTTGTTGTTTGTTCTTTAATGAAATTTGCTAACATTGACCACCTGGATGGCAGCCATAATTCACACGTTTTACAGGTATTGGTTTTTGAACATGCACTGCATTGAAAGCAGGATTTGTGCTCGTCAAAAGACGACTTTTTGCGTTGGCATAACAGGCAAAATATTTCCTGAGTACTTTGAGTTTGACTATTCATTGTTGAAATAAAGTTAACAATGTTAAGCTAGAACTATAGAACTTCCCTGTTGAATCTCACAGGAGGAAAAGAGGCAGACTCACCTTTGGAATTGCTTTTATAAGAATAGACACGTAGTCCAGGCACATTAGACATGGAAGTGGAAAAGTAAGGAAATAAATCGGGGAAAGCTGATTTTTTTATATTATTTTGGCCATAACATCGCGGACGCGTCACGAAAAGTCCCCTAAAATCCGATTTGAGCTTTCTGAGTTACATCATTTTTTCCATATAATTAAACAAAACAATATTTTTCACAATGATGGAAATAATTGGATGTTGTAACAATTTTTCAGCCGAAACGTATACAAAAAGCACTCAATATTGTTCGATATACAATTCTCGAACCAACGACACCCATTCAAAGGGAAATATCGAATGAATTTCGCATATATAGATATGAAATAAAACACTGAGCCAAAATACTGACGATTTTGAAGACAAACTGATGTATTCGATGTCGGATTTCTCAGGCTTCTCAAAACATAGGCGCAAGCTATCTATTTTAAAAACTGCACAGACACCACCCCGTCGCTATAATAGGCAGAACTAGCGAGTACGCACATCATAAGTTGTCAAAACTTGTAAAAACAGAACCCTACCCCCGAAACTGGTTGTCAACGATCTGGTCGTATTTTGATATTCTATTTTGTCTAAGCTAGTCATATGCATTACTAAGTTATACCAGTATATGTGAAATATGAGTACGAGAGCGAATATAGTGACACGATCAGAATACTACAAACGCGGTCATGAAATGGCTGTCAAAATGGCCGCAACCACCAAGCTAAGCCGAAATGGTGGCAACTTATTATATAACCACCTAGTAGGTAAAATACGTATTAACAATATACAAGTCTGTTGTTAAATATCTTTAAAGGTACACAGTTCATTAAAACAGGCCCATGTGGAGGATTTATCGGCCATTGCAACGCAGGTCAAACCCAATGAATTACGTCTTTAAAATTTCGGGTTTTCTGTTTACAGTCGGGGCCAAAAATAATAATTTCGGGCATGCAACATACGAAGTAATGTTTCGCCACACAGTGTATGGTAGTTTCGTTCGGCGTGATGATAAATTATTGAATGGAACGCAGAAACTTAAGTGCACATCCTTGCGGTATAAATAGTAGTTACATTTCCGGATTGTTCATCACTGTACATGATAATAAACCACACACGTATGTTGCAATTCTTATTATATTGCAAAGAAACCGCCACCTCTTCAAAAGATTAGCACTGCATCACACCAGATCAAATAGACAGCACATCGTACATTTGATATACGACTAATTTACGTGCTGCTTCCAAACCGGTCTCTTAGTAAACAATTTGTTCAACTTACTTCAGTCGGCAACTTACAACTGGAATATGCTATTACGCAATGTACAATATTAGTTTTCCGTATTTTGTTGTTTGAAAATATCTTGCCAAAACCACCCATGAACTTGTGCAAAATATCAGGTGATCATCGTTTAAAGCTGTTATTTCAGCGTTGAACATTGACTCAATGTTGCTTGTTATGGTTGTTAGTTCAGCAGATATGTGTAACATTAGGGAGAAGGGATACACACGGTAATGCGGTTGCAGAAAACATAGTACCCTTCGCGTATATGTGACCTTGGTGAATATAACCAAATATTATTTCCAGGTATAAAGACAGTCTCTGTCACAGAGTATGTGGGCAATTTTGGTCAAGTTTAGATTTTTTTAAAGAAAGTATATGGTACTCCTTTGTGTTTTGATAAATTGCTTTCATAGTATACCACCATGCATTCTTGTGATAACAGCGAAATATTCGTGTTTTATTACTTATTCTTAGGCAAAAATTACTAATATTTTAAGACACGGAGAATATAATCTACACAATTCACCCATTACTCTATGAATATCTCTCATACTGCTCTATAGCAGTGTATTTCGAAAGGTTTGATGGTGTATATATCAAAAGAAACGATGACCGGTCACATTAGTGATACTGCTATGAGCACATATATTTCGGCTTCTATGAAAGGTCACAGAATCAATTCTTCGCTATTAAATTTCATTTTACAGTGTAGTGTACATATATATCACACGATTCAAGATAAATAGTGCAGAAAAATTTGCCTTATTCTCCCGTTTCTTTGCGGTCAAAAAGTCCAGATTTAACCATTTTATGAGACCTTGCTTTTCGCTATATCTCTCGCGATATATATTAGAGATAATTCGCACATACCCGATAAAATGTTTCTCTTATTCTCTGCAATCATTCTTCCTCACATATTTCGAGCGTGTTGTCACTCTTATGGGACTAGCTATTCAATTATGCATAAAATGTAAATTTCATTCTATTTTGGCCATTTTGGCGGCCATTTTGGGACTTCAATTCAACTTATATGGTTCACGGCTAAGCATTGTTTGTATGTATGTCAATGTATTATGAATTTGGAATTAATTGATCTACACATGACTGCATTCCCATATGGCCTGATGGAGATGCTTCAGAATTTGAACCATTCCGAAAAATCAAGATATCTCAAAAAGCTCAACTCGGATTTTAGGGGACTTTTGCCACGTTGTTCATAAACATGTTCTTATTGATCCCTGAAAAAAATCAGTTTTCCCCGATTTTTTACACTAGTGAAACCTTATGTGCCTGGACTAACGTGATAAATGAATTTGCACTTCCGGTTGTAAAAGCACTTCCGGTTTAGAGGATAAATGTACTTGAGGTATTTCATACCAATTTCAAATATTTTTGGAATAGGGTAATTCTATAGCTATACCTCCTGTGATCTCAAAAATGAGGAATATACCATGTAGTTCAGTGTGTAACGTATCTTTGAAGGGAATACTCTGAATTGTTCCATGGCTTTGTGTATGACTGTACTGATCTAAATACCAATAAAGATCAGTGTTCACGCTGCCGTGAGCAAATGTCGCATATTGTGAAAAAAAAATAAAAGTGGCTCAAGAAAATGTGCTAGTGGCTAAAGAAAGTGGCTCAAAGGATTTAGGTGTGTGGCTCTTAAAATAAATGCCGTCGGGACAGATTAAGTTTACAATCAGACAACACTATCCCGCCGCGAGGCAGTCTGAATGAAAGCACTCGCTATTTATTCTCGGTTTATGTCACAGCGACTGGATGTAATTGTATCGCGTACACCGAATGGTTTCTTATTTCTACTCGATAATAAGACATTAGTGAAACAAAGGCCATGTGTTTCTCATTAACAGTAACATCCGCTTGTAATACTCGTTAGTTCATTGTGTTTTGACATTTTACATAAGTACCAACATAGTGCGGAACCGTCTACTAAAACGAAAAAAGTGACTGATTTTTTTGGAAAGCCATCCATAGAACGGACTCCTGATAAAACTGAGTATGCGTTAAAGTAGTTGATTCGACAAATTTGTGTGATGCAACAGACTTTCTGTTCCACATTTAAACTTGTTAATGAAAATTGCAACTGAAGGCCCTCCAATGTTAGATTTTAATTTTGGTAATTCATTTAATAAATGGGCAGATGTAAAATCTCGCAGAATTTTCAATGTTTGATTATTATTATTGTTCTCATTGTTGTTATTTTACCTACCAGAACCTGTTATATTATATTATAATAAATATTTGATTAAATTAGCTTGTGTTGTTCTTTGAATATGTTTAAATCAAAGTGGCTCCAAAAAGTTTGGGTTGAAAAAATGTGGCTCAAGTAAATGAAAAGTGGCTAAAAAAAAATCACAAGTGGCTAAACCAGGCTAAGGTGGTGGCTCAAGAAAATTTTGGGCCAGTGTGAACACTGATAAAGATGCAAGCTATCTGATATATATGTTTTAGTCGTATTTTGTCTAGCGTAGAATTGTGATGGTGTACTAACTTGTCATGGTTTGGTGATGCGATCATGATTGATGAAGCCGTTGATAACTTTTCTTTCTCTCCGACTCCCACGCTGCCACTGCATGATAACTGCACCCAACCGAGGACCTTCGTTAAACTCTGACATGCGCTAATTTGGTGCTGCGCTATCTACAAGTGACAAAGAGATATCGATGTCAAATACACTGTAGGTCATCTACAGGTGGTAAAAATAATGAGTATCAAATAAGCTGTAGTTCATCTTGGGAACGGGAAATTTACTTTGAATAACTTTTAATCAAGAATGGCTAATAAAATTTCAAATTTATGAAAGCTTAACTCTTTCATGACAAGAGCTTCCTGAAATTTTGTGAAAACCCTGTGCCAGTGCATTCTCTTATATATGCAAGTTGACCATAGGTCGTCTCGCACATATAAGAGCATGCATTGGCCTGAAAAATTTTATATTATTTTTTATAATTGTTAAAAGAATGTATTAGACAAAATTAAAAAAGATTTACAATTTTTTTCAAGAATGTAAGAAATAATGATAAAAAAATGATAAAATTGTTAAAGAATTTAAGAAAAAGATATAAAAAATGATAAAAAATGATAACAATATTGTTAAAATTGTGAGGCCAATGTTTCCCATAGGTCGCCTCGCATATATAAGAGCATGCATTGGCACAGGATCTTTAATGTTGTGCAAGCGGAGCTCCCTGCTATGACAGGGTTAATAGTTTCATAACCTTTGACATCAATCACATAAAGCCTGAAAAAGATTATCAGTGTTACTGCTCAGGTACATGTACCAGCCTTGAGAATTCAAATTGGGAGAAGTCACATCTCCCTATTATATGAGGGAGAAAATGACCTATCCAGTAAGTATTATGCAATACAAGCGCCCATTTAGGCAAAAAAAAAGGGCTTTGATTCTAAGGCATCGCCACATTGAAAAAAATGGCCCGCATTCAACCATTTTATTTCGATTTTGGATTTCAAATTTTCACCATAGTTGTAAACTGGTAAAACGAAAATAGGAAACTGCCACCCAGAAATTAGTTATGTTTCAAATATCGAGTACATGTAGGAGCTAAATACAATGGTGTATGTGTGGGTATTCAACAAAAGACCATAAGCAACGATAACTGTCAGGTATATTATCACTACAGGCTGTCCAAACCCCCAAGTTTTTGGTCAAATGTGTTGAAATATTGGATAAAATATCAGCAGGAAGTTGGATATTTTATCTTTGCGACCTTTGTACAGTAAAAAAGTAACTCTACAAGATAGAGTTTTCCCCCTTGCTACACTATTGCGATAGAACAGGCAAACCAGAGTGCACTACAGTTTGACAAGCGGTGTATTTTGGCCATTTTTATGATGGTAATTTAAAGTTTTATTGTCTATCATCCATTGCCGTACATATAGTCTCTAATTAGGCAGCGGAGTAAGTGAATAATGACTTTCGATGATAGTTTTGAAGAACACTTTATCTTTCCATTTCGACTGTATTTACATTCCATATTTTTATATGAATCAAATATGTAGTTCTGCGTGTTAAAAATGATTGTGCCGATATTAAAATCATAGCAACATAGATATCATTCTATGTAATCCCCATATGATGTATGGGTAGTGCAATGTCATAATTTGTCATTCTTTATGTCACATTAAATTAGTTTATATTCATTACAAAGTTCTCCCTACATTTTCTGGACCTGGGAACTTGTGAAGGTAATATATGAATTGTACGTGACATGTATTGCTTCGAATTTGTTTTTTACTGGCGACATAATGATAATAATAATTTATGCAAAAGCATACAATGGCCCCGGTGGAGACAACATGACAAGTATTGTCATAGATTGTGCAATCTTGTCTGGATTCTGGCCCACAAAGCCAACATGAGGTAAATGACATCATGAACTGTGTCATGACGTCCGCTCTGGTTTTTATTAAGCTAACTAACGAAATTGGTCTAAATGAAACTAATATGCCTAAATCACATGGGAATTCTTCGGAAGTTGTGAAGTTGACTATTTTATTTTCATCTCGTTGGTCCACTGCCGATTCCGCAATTTAACAATCTCCAGACAGTTGCTAATCGGAAGTCATGTGTCAATTTCACAAAAAAAAACATACATGTCACCAGAATTTGGCTCATCATCTAGAAATTATAGAAAAAAATATATGATGTCATCATTCACCTGCACCTAAGGTTTAAGCACCAATGCACGCTTCGTGCACTTGTGGTTGCTATAATAACCCATGTTTACTATGCCAGTCTATGGGCAAAAAAAATTTAAATATCTTTTTTTTTGGCCTTATATTACCATTATAATAAGTAACTACACAACAGGGTTGGTCTAATCGTAATCAGTAATCATAATCAAAGTAATCAATTACAAAATCTGCAGTAATCTGCAGTAATCACCTGTAATCAGTAATCATGACATTTTTTTATTACAAGTAATCGTAATCGATTACTTTCAAATTTTCCTGTAATCATGATTACATTTTGATTACTTTTACTAAAATATCCATATGGATGGATATTGGATACTCATAGTCTCATAATGTAGTACTGCGGAGTGTGCACAGATACAAACAACAGATCAGAAAGTTTGTTAAATTTATTCATGTGTTATGTTAGTGGTACAATCTCGATTGAAGGCCTAAACTGTAAAAATCTGTTGATTTTTTTTATTTGTTCCAATTTTTCCATTAGAAATGTGAACAAGAGCACCAGCCAGAGAATCGCCTGCCAAGGTGTCTAACCGCTGATGTTTATTAATTTTATGATGTGGCTTAATTCATAAGATGTCTTAATCTGGCCTGTGATGACTAAATAAAACCTGCATGAATACCAAAATTATTGAAGTGAGTTAACAAGCCAGACAGACCTTAATAATGAACAATTGACAAACTAAGGTCGATAACTTAATGCAAACGTCATTGGGTACTCTTTTGAAAGCAATCGTGATGGCAAACTTCCATACCACATTTCATTCAGATCAGATAGCTCACGGCTGAGACATCTGCACAAGCGGACAAAAATAAATGATTTCCAGATAAATACTGTGATTGGCTTTAATTTTGTCGGCCTCAATTTTCGTGGTTTCTTATAAAAAGTTCCAATTTGTGGGGACATGAATTCGTGGATCAGGTGTCATTACACAACAATAGCAGGTTTCTGACATCATTGAGAGTGGACATTATTGTGATATCCGGTGCCAAAAGGGCATCACGCAATCAATGTACTAATAGCTATCGGCTTCATTTCATATGCTAGTGAGGTATAGTCATTTATTAAGAGATCAATTCAGTACGCATTGTTTATACAAATTATTGTAGCAGGGAGCAGACTGTGCTATATACAGACAATTATGTATAGGCCACTAAAAATTTTTTATGTCTCTCACTTCGTGTTTAAAATGTGGAAAAGTCGAAACTCGATCTCCGGACACTGCTGGTCTTCCCGATCCAAAAATTATCAGTGATGCACAACATACTGCAGCAACGCAAGTCGTGAACGATGCCATCGACACGATTGTTGCCAAATGATCACCGCGACCATCTCAAAAATTAAAGCATGGAGAGTATTCACATTACGGTGGCGAAAATTACGTTTCATCTCGTCTTCCGTGTTTTTTGTCAACCCATTTTACGACAAGTCGAAAACAAACTTCATGCCAGATATTCATTTCGATTTTATGCATTGAGATTTTCTCTGATTTACTCTGAGTCAATTATTTCGTTGGGTTTAGATTTCGTGGTTGGGTCGAACCACGAAATCAACGAATAATGAACCCCCATGAATAAAAAGGATTTTACAGTAAAGGATAACTCTAAAATGGAAAATGTGTCATTTGAAGTTTGCGCAGGTTTTAACTTGTTTCATTCTATATGAAAATATGAAAGGCAGGCTACAAATGTGATTGGTGCATTGTGACAATGACCCCATCTGCTTTATCTCCAAACATTAGAATTTAAACCAAAGACCAGCTTAGGTGGCGACTTGGGAGACATGATAACCCTAAATTGTGCCACTTCTCCCTATTTTTGTCAGTGATTTCTCCCTTATTTACCATATGTCCAAAGAGCATATTTAATGTGTGTTTCCTGATTATAATGGTATAATTACTCACTGTAATGGTTTTATATATTTGCTTTTGATCTGCATAACAATAATTCGTTCATACAAAGGTGATGTTGGAATGTAAACTGAACTGATCCCTGAATTAAATTAAGTCTATATCTGGCTATTCATAACTCAGTCGTACCTGCCAGAGAATGAAGTCTTCGACCTCCTGCACCTCAAATGACATGTGACATATTCGGCCATCTTTTAAGATTGCTTTGATGCCATCTGTTCCGATCTGTAATACTGTGAATGACCTAAAGAAACAGCAAAATCATTAAGTTTATTATATATTTGGCTGAAAACAATATATATCTTATACTCTAAAATGTCAATAATTGCACTGATTGTGTATCAGGAGAAAATGTTATTTATTTTCAAATATTTCTGTCCGATTACATATATGTGAAACCTTATGTGTAATTCATTTAATAATTCCTCAAAATGATTTTTTGAGTAACAAAGTGGAAGATTATTGATGAATATATGCATATGGCTCTTCCTTGGTATTACACACTAAATTTGATATTACTAGTATGACACCTTGTTTTCACAGTTCACATCATACAGTATGTGATCAGTTATGTAAACACACCTATTTTTATGGTAGCACTTTATATTCTACTAACAATAACTGCGTCAAAACTTGTCTATCCTGTCCTTATGTTTATATTAGTTTAGGGCAGATCTGTTTTGTATTGTCACTAAAACAGTTAAATTTCAAAGTGAATGGACACTATATTTGAATCTTCGATTGAATGGAAAAGATTCCACTGCAATGAATTTACTTCCAGCCATGAATATGTAGATAGAACGACACCATCTGATTCTTGTTTTACCTTGTGGCATGACAAATGAGTGCAACAACATTAACATGATCACAAAACTGTGTTGTTCTATTGTTATCTGAAAATTGTAGCTTGTAATATTTAGATTGATATTGTTTTATTTAATTAGACAAATGTTTGATTTAGGTAAGACTATACCTTATAATTTAGACAATATATGTTCTGCTGACGTCGACCATGATGTTGTCAACATAATCTGTTTGTATTGGTCAAGGAGGACAAGACATATTTTTTTATTGAACGTTTTGAAATCTTCTTTATTTACTGTATTTCGTAAAAATAAACCAATCGGTGTTAAATAAACACCACAACTTACCTAACTGACTCGTAACTGGATGTCATGATGTATACGTGAACACAACCGTGATTATAGACCACTACTTACCTAACTGACTCGTAACTGGATGTCGTAATGTATACTTTAACACTTGACTCGACAGCGTTGTTGAGACAGCTCCAGTGGGCGGTGATCTGAGGGTCCTGGATATCTGAAGCTAACTGGTCTATGCACTTCATAACCCTGTCAAAATATTGTATATAATCATGCAGATCATTCAAAATCGCATCAAATCTCAATTCGAATCATTATATCAAGCGCATGAGGAGCCACCAGGGAAAAACCCATGTCATTTTTGTTTTCAAAAGTTCAAAGAAGTTCACAAGGACCATCGACTGTTGATTTATTTAAATTAAAGAATTTGGAAACAGTCATATGTCCTATTATTCTGAAAATTTGACAGGCGCCATTCTGAAATAACCTGCACCATTGGAGACAGTAAGTCATATGTCCTATCATTCTGAAAATTTGACAGGCACCATTCTGAAATACATGCACCATCCATTTGGTGCCTAATTATTAAAATTATTTTGATCATGTACAATAGTGTGAGATATAAGAAGCAACAAGAAGCCAGTTACAAAGAATATGCATGCAGCTCATTTTCAACATAAATACTGATGAATGTGAATACAATGGGCAAGCCTTGATATAGTGTCTGTCATTTGTAGAATGAGGTCCCCAAGGGTGAATTTAGTGACGCTATCCCGAACAGTGGGCCAGCATCACCAAATTCACCCTCTGGGAACATCATTCTGCTTAGGCCCCAACTTCTGTTAGAGACCTAGGATCAGAATGATATAAAAACTGAACAGACAGGAAAAATTTACTAAAAACAATGTTAATTTGAGACTATAGATACCAGAATATGAGGCCTAAGCAGAATGAGGTCACCAGAGGATGAATTTGGTGATTCTAGCCTGCTGTGTGGGGGTCGCATCACTAAATTCACCCTATCGGGACCTCATTCTGTAAAGGACAGACACTCTATTTCAAGGCTGGGCAATGATTGATGGATTCATATGATGTGCCTCTGAACTTTCACTTTTCGACAAACCCTGTCAGTCTCTGTACCGTATATAGAGTATCTACAATAAGTCCCCAGTTTATGGCAGAATTTACTGGACCAGTTTTGTAAATTGCACTATAAACTGGGGACGAGTTGTAGATTCTATTTATTACAGGATCCAAAACCTCGACAAAACCTACTAAAATCAACAAATGGGATGCGAAACTAACATCGGCTTCTATAAGGCATGCAATGACGTTTCACGTAACTAACTACCGTAAATTTCGGTGTATAAGTCGCATGCGTGTATAAGACGCACCCCCATTTTTCAACCCCAAATCCTGCCTTTTGTGAAATACCTTTGTATAAGACGCACCCATTTTTAGATGCTGGAATTTCAAAAAACTGCAGTGGTAAGTATTGTACTGGTAAGTATTGAGAGCAGGTATTCACACATCACATTTGGGGGGAGAAGAAATGAAGAAAGTTATTTACGTTAGAATGCTTTATTCTCAATTAAAGACACAATATAACATAACAATGCATAGCACAGCACAATTTATCAAAACGAACGACATTTGCAATAGACAAACAATAAAAATATGGAATGGGAACTGAATGATTGAATACACGGAATGCACAAAACGGACATTTCAACAACAATAACATTCATTCACTTTCGTCATCACTGTCGTCGTTATCAATAAACAATTTAAACCACTCAGAATCTGACAAAGCATCATCATACACTTCCACATACGAACTTTCTATGAACACATCATCCTCACATTCATCTACAACTTTCGCACTTTCACCTTTCTTACAAACAACATCGCTGAATAACACATCGTCCTCGGTGCCATCCATGGCATTAGAAATACAACATTTCTTGAAAGAGTTAATAACCATCTTGGGGTCGATCTTATCCCACGTGTCGACGACCCATTGTGCAACGTTTGTTATAGCAGGACTCGACCCATTCCTGCATCGTCCATCCACCCCTTATGCTGCACTTTTCTTTTGGAATCGTCTTCCTTTTGAAGATTAGAGTCGGTTTAAGCTTTGAACCATCGGCCATGCAGGCAAGGACGACGGTGAAATGTGATCGCTCGTGGCCGGTCGTCTTGATCTGAATAGTCTTCTCCCCAAGCTTGTTGACGGTGCGTTCGGGTGGCATGTCGAAAAACATCGGCACCTCGTCCATGTTGCCGATTTGATCGAGGGAGTAATCATTTCTCTTTCGTTGGTTGATTATGAAGTGTTGAAACTCGAATAGGCGGTCCTCGTAGTCTTTTGGCATTTTCTGGAAGATCCTGGTTTTGGCACGTAGTGAAAGTTTATTCCGCTTCATGAATTGCGTCACCCAACTGTTGTGGCCCTTGAAGTCGGGTATGTCCATCTCCTTGGCTATGATGATCGCTTGGATCCGGATTGAATTCCTGCTTACAGCCAGCAAAGATGAGCACCTTTCTTCAATCCACCGGACAACTCACTGTTCAAGATCAGGCCACATCGCACTCTTACCACGGTTAGCTCGCTTGTCTCGACGCATTTCGGATAAAACGTCCTTCGATCGCCTCCAATCTCGTACTAATTTCTCACTGACACCATACTGTCTTTCGGCAGCACGGTTACCGTTAAGTTCTGCAAACTTAACAACTTCCAACTTAAATCTGGTTTCGTAACTCTGACGTTTGCGCTTAATCCCACGTTTATCCATAACGATCGAAGTATGTGAATGTATATAGAATTTTACGGTATGAGGAAAGACACAAAATATCCTATCATTTATAGGAATATAAAATTGAGACTCGGATAGTGATGCAATGCACTCCTCAGTATTAAGTGTCAAACATATCCGGTTATATCACACTTTCTTTCCGGGATTTTGGGAATAAAAGTTAATAATAGTGAAGAGTAAGATAACTGTGTTCAATATTTTAATTAAATGAATATTATCCTTCTTTATGGAGAGTTTTGTGGATGAATCTCCGCCGATATTTGCTGTGAATATCTCCTTGTCTTCCCGACACTTGTGTACTTACCGGTCGTGGCTCAAACTCTCCGAAAATGAATCAAGATTTCACCCCCATTTTGAGTTACCGTTGTATAAGGCGCACCAATATTCTGGGCTATATATTCAGGTAAAAAAGATGCGACTTATACACCAAAATTACGGTATGCGTTGTTTGCCCGCGTAAAGAAATAGCCCCAGATAAATAAAGACTCTTTGGCGTATTTAATGGCGTATATTTAATGACATAACTTTTCAAACTCTTCATTCATTATAGTTTGTTGGAAAATCATTGGAAGCCATAGTATTTTGAGAAGTAGTGTACGGAATGTAAACAGACGACAAACCGGAAGTCAAAGGTCACCAGGCACTATTTCCTGTTATTAAACGAACGTTTAATATCACAATTTATAGAATGGGTTTATATAATGGAATAAGGGTAGGATCATGTAATGAATTGAAATATGCCATATGTAATTCCCATGTAACTGCAGTTCCTGGAATCCGGCAGTCCCAACTTCATTCACAGATCATTCAAAATTAGATTGAGCAGTTTATATATAAATCATTTGCGACAGAGTTACCTGTATCAACTATACATAGTTCATAATAGTTTATTTGTATGCAAAGTCTATACTTTGCAGATTTCATTTTCTTCTGAAAATTTTAACGAGCAATATACGTGGCATTAATTGAATTGTAAATCTCACCTTGTTCGGAGGACTGTGTGTTTCGATTGTTTAATTATCTCTTCTAGCAGTGAATCTCTGGAAATACAAAACACTGAGATTATAAGTTAAACCTTCCATGACTGGAGGTTCCTGAATTTTTTCGAAAACCCTGTGCCAATGCATTCTCTTATATAGCATCTGTTGAGAGCAAGAGACGACTCGACCAAAGAATTTTGAAGAAAAAAAAACTTTTTTGCAGTTATGTGTCTTTTTTCATCATAACTATCGTATAATGAAACCTAGATGCCAGATTTAGTTCAAATCTGGGTTAAAAACAGTTCCATAAAGTGCCATGTGAAAAATAAGACATATTATATTCTGCAAGAATTAGCTGTCTAACTCCTGGATAGAGAAAAGAGAATTGGTGTTTTATTGCAGGCACTAATAATCGTGTAACAGGCCATGTGCTAACTGATAATGTTGTACTCAGAATGGGATAGAGTGACGATAATTCTATAATAAATTAAACTGGTGTAATGCCACCTCAAAATATATAGGAAATATCCAGGTTGTGACATAATGGAAGGAAATAGTTGTCAGATATTGTCAGAGTAACTGAGGTGAATGGTTTAAATTGCTGCCAATTGGGTGGCGACAGACTTGAATTTGGTCATTATTGTAACTTTTCTTCATACAGTAATGCCCTAAATAATTAACTCCTTAACCACAACAGAATTATGGGTAATTTTTCAGGATTTAGTCGGAAATATGGTTTGTTGCCATTCGGAAAGCTCTCACTGAGAGCTTTCCGATGAATGGCAACAAGCCATATTTCCGACTAAATCCTGAAAAATTACCAATAATTCTGATGTGGTTAAGGAGTCAATTATTTAGGGCATTACTGTAGGTTAAGCTTGTATAAATTATTATAAAATCTGTGAAAAAGCTGTATCATAATGGAAAACGATAAATGGATGGACACTCCTATAGACAAAATAGTGTCACTAATTTGTATTCCATCTGGGAATGCATGACATGATAGCCAGTTAGCAGTCAGTTGCAAAAATGATGGGGTTCAGATATATCCACCCCCTATAAACAAGGAGGTCTACGATAATAACGTGAATGTTGACTTTAACAAAGCTAACAATTCTACACCTGAGTCATTATTATCAAGTACTGAATTCATACATAAAAGCAAGAATAAATCTAAACTGATATGAAAACGGAAACAGGCTAAGCAACCACATAACCCATCTGCTCTTGAGTATTTATCATTGCAGTTTGAACAAAGTATGTGCCCTATCAAAGATAAACAACTTTCCAAATATACTGTTATGAAGGTATCCACATCTCTATTATCAGCTTGATCATATTAAAAATCTTCCAGTTTATAGGAATGTTGTAAATGGGGGGTTAATCGCATCAAAAGGGGCAGATGCAGGGATCTTTAATGCTGCCATCATGTAAGGGTTAAGCCACTTGGTGGATTGGGCTCCAAATTAACATAATAAATATTTACTTTTGAATTTTTCCCGGTATCGAAATAGGGTGATAAATACTTGGAACTCCCTTTCTACGAGCATTATATGTCCCAGAAAGATGCATTGAAGTCATAAAATATTCAACTGTGAACAATATGTTTGGGTCCCAAACAAAAAACAGCAATTTGCATGGCATGGAACAGAAAAGTACATTCCGTGTTAGTCTATTCCTGATAAGGTAGAAATAAATAAAAAGCGTGTCTTTCTCTTCTGGAAAAAAAATTGAAAACAGCTGGAAAGTATTGTTTGTTGAACTTATTATCTGAACATTTCTTATGTAACTCATCAATGAGTATTTAGTATAGAAAGGGTTAGATGTTGAACTTATTATCTGAACATTTCTTATGTAACTCATCAATGAGTATTTAGTATAGAAAGGGTTAGATGTTGAACTTATTATCTGAACATTTCTTATGTAACTCATCAATGAGTATTCTAGAAAGGGTTAGATCATGCTATGAATCTATACTCTGGCTAACGCCCGTAGATATCATATACAAAACCTGGAAACTTTTTGAAGTTTTGAGGGAACCATATAAAATGGAAAAATTAACACAGGGAATATATTTCTTTGTTATTATCTGTTTCTTAATAATGTACTTCACTGTAGTGAAGGTCCCAACTCGAAATTTCACTATTTAATCAACTTCGTGAGTGATTTTGCTTTGCGTTTCTTACAATTATGGAACTTTTCCTGGGTAATTAATTGAATGTTTATTGTGATATCGGCTCTCAAAAGTCACAGAAAAGCATGCAATTTCGAGTTGGGACCTTCACATATAGTGAATTACACTATTAAGGAACAGATAATCATTAAGATATATAGTCCCCATGTAACTTTTTCAACTTTATAACATTCCCTGTCAAAACTTCAAAAGTTCCCAGGTTTTGTACTAGTGGAATATAATCTCTACGGGCATTAGCCAGAGTAGAGATTCATGGCATGATCAATAAAAGGGTTAACCCTTTACCCAACAAACCGGCCAAAAACGCCCAAATAAAGCTTCAGCAGCCTAAAATATCTTCGGTCTGTCTCAATAACACCATACAAATATGGATATCATTGGAACCGGTTCATTGACCACATTGTGATGGTTACAGTCATGCCCTGTGCCAATGCATTATCTTATATATGCGAGTCGACCATAGGTCGCCTCGCATATATAAGAGAATGCATTGGCCTAAAAAAAAAAAACTTTTTACCATTTTTTCTTACATTCTTTAACAATTTTATAATTTTTTCTTACATTTTTTAACAATTTTTATAATAATTTTCTACATTCTTTGACAATTTTATCATTTTTAATATGTGTTAAGCCAATGCATTCTCTTATATATGCGAGGCGACCTATGGTCGACTCGCATATATAAGAGAATGCATTGGCACAGGGCCGTTCTGTTGGGTTAATCTAAAGGGTTAATCTAAAGGTTCAACAGTTTCATGTTAATCTTACCCTTCTGACATTTCTATGAGATCTCGTCTGTCCATCGCTTCTGGTCCTGCTAACCGCCGCCGTTTGGACATGCCGAATGTTGCAGTGATTGGATGTGGTGCTGGGTAGTTCATCGTTTTATGATGGAATTCTCGGAGGAGTTGATGCAGGGAATGTTCCAATACATGGTTATGTTCCAGTTTTATAGGAACCTTAAATTAGAAAACATTCTTATTAACTTGAGCAATTCATAAAGTTATTTAGATTAGTAGATGTTAATAAACTATACACGGGACAAACTTGATGTTAGCCCTTCAGCTTGTTGCTTAATCACTGTTTTCAATTATTTCATCTTTTGTCGGTGGGCTTCTAAAATGTTGTACCTGCCATTTTGTTGTGAAACATTTTATTGCATTTTCGGAATCTACGGGTTCGATTACATAAGTTCATTAGATAACATTGTCAATATTTCACGTATAATTGCCATTTATTGCTGTTTTTTTCATGGATATTCGAGTTCTAAAATTCCATATCTGCTATATAAATGCCATTCATTGCTGTTTTTTAGGGAAATTTGTGTTCTAAAATGCCGTATTATTCATTCTAAAATGTCGGAATTTTTATTTTTGAAAATCATTCCAGGCTAGATAATTCTGTTTGGATTAGTTTGAAGAAGACTAGCTGGAGGGCGTATCCTCCTTATCCTGAGTGACAGAGACCAATAAAGCCATGGAAATTGTCAAAATTAAAATGTCGTATCTCAGTAAAAATCATAAAATCATGTTTTCTCATCAAGATAATTGAATATGATAACATGAATATTATAACAACAGTGATGTAAAGTGTTATTAATTAGATATAACATGTTTGCATTAAGGAACCTATTATTAACCTCGGCTGATATCACTCCAAACTCGGCTGATAACCCACTAAACTCACTCGGCTGATAACCCACTAAACTCGGCTGATAACCCACTAAACTCACTCGGCTGATAACACACTAAACTCACTCGGCTGATAACCCACTAAACTCACTCGGCTGATAACCCACTAAACTCACTCGGCTGATAACCCACTAAACTCACTCGGGTGATAACCCACTAAACTCACTCGGCTGATAACCCACTAAACTCACTCGGCTGATAACCCACTAAACTCACTCGGTTGATAACCCACTAAACTCACTCTGTTGATAACCCACTAAACTCACTTGGCTGATAACCCACTAAACTCACTCGGCTGATAACCCACTAAACTCGGCTGATAACCCACTAAACTCGGCTGATATCAGTTGTGATGTCACCAAGCGAAGCGTAGTGTTTACATCCAACGTAACTGACATTGGGGGGGGACGCAGTCAGTGATAGGCCGATATAACAACAATTTCATAATGGACTTGAACTCATGGTGTTTCATGGAGTGTTTCATGCCATTTCCAACTGGTATTTACTCTGTGATTTAAATGTCAATTGTGAATATCTACTTGGCCATATAATGTGTGTGGTTATACACAAATTTACAACACGTCAAATTATTTATCGTATATATGATGCAAATTTAGTTATTGCGTTTATATTCTACCTGTTGTCCATTCAATCTTATGTTTACACCGATGAGATGGAATTTATATTGATGCATGATATTACCATATAGTTTATCTAATTAATAACGAGGTTATTACTTGGTTAGTTGGATATCGGCCGAGATATATCAGCCATCTGTAACTTCATATCAGCATTTGACCGTCGGTCTCATGCTGATATGAAGTTACCTCAGGCTGATATCTCGGCAGATATCAAACTAACCAACCAATAACCTCCAAATATTGTGTAAAGTTATTCAAGCCTTGAAATAGTGTGTCTGTCATTTGCAGAATGAGGTCCCAAGAGGGTGAATTTAGTGATGCTACCCCCGCATAGCGGGCTAGCATCACCAAATTCACCCTCTGGGAACCTCATTCTGCTGAGGTGTAAGCAGAATGAGGTCCCCAGAGGGTGAATTTGGTGATGCTAGCCCGCTATGCGGGGTAGCATCACTAAATTCACCCTCTGGGGACCTCATTCTGGAAATGACAGACACACTATTTCAAGGCTTGAAGTTATTGGCAGATACCAATTATACTCACCCTTTTGTCGTTGCTGGTGTAGTGACACAGGTTTAGACTACTCACCCTTTTTTCTTTGCCGGTGCAGTGACACAGGTTTATTGAGAGCTGAACACCTGGGAATACCTGAATATAAATCAATCAGAATGAGGCCTGGATATACGGTGTCTGACATTTGCAGAATGAGGTCCCCAGAGGGTGAATCCAGTGATGCTAAGCCACACAGGAAAACAGGAAAAAGTAAAGTTTATCCATTTATAGTCACCTCGATTATGCAATTTATCATCTGCAAATTAGGGGATATAAAATCTGAACAGAAGGGAAAAAGTAACTAAAAATGTTAATTTGAGACTATATACTTTTCAGAAGATGAGGCCTAAGCAGAATGAGGTAACCAGATGGTGAATTTGGTGATGCTAGCCCACTATGTGGGATAGCGTCACTAAATTCACCCTCTGGGGACCTCATTCTGTAAATGACAGGTACACTATTTCCAGACTTGAACAGAATCAACTACAATATACTCTCATTAATAGAGTTTTCCATAGAGGCCACACCCACAGATGTAGTACCGCCCACTGGCAATAAGCCATGCAATCCCATATTTTTATAACTAGCTGAAACAGTCTCCTCACTGCTCATTGCTTGAATATTGATATTTTAAACATTTCGATTACAAAAAGTAAAAAAAGTAATTTTTTTGTTTATGTTTTTAAATTGAACTCCTTGCTCAATTTAACATTTAAATTTCTAATTTTTTTAATTCCCCCCAAAAAATTAAATGTTTTAGATTGAATTCCTTGCTCGGTTTAACATTAAAATTTAAATTAAATTTAAAATTTAAATTTTAGATTTTAATTTTAATTTTTTAGATTGAACTGCTCAACTGGGGTATACTCAAATTAACATTTTAAAAATTAAATTAAATTTTATTTAAAAAAAATATAAAAATAAATAAAACAAACGTCATAATAACATCTGTCAGGGTACCCTGAGTCACCACACCAATGGTGGCTTTATTTGAATGGTGGCTTTATTTGAACGGTGGCTTTTTTAGAAATGAAATTTTTCTCGGAATAATCATTGAATCAAACTTTGCTTCCAATGGAGCTTTCCACAGAGGCCACACCCACAGCGGTAGTCCCGCCCACTGGTAAAAATACTTTATCCACATAAATATTGTCTGTTATCCGAGATCGACTTCTCCGAAGTGAACACATCAGCACTTGGCCTTATGTTAACTAGCTGAAACAGACTCGTGTACATGATTCGTACAAATTTGATCTTTTAACCAATTTTATTTAAAAAAAATTATTTAGATTAATTTTTTTTTATAGATTGAACTTTGATCTGCTGTTGAAAAAATTTGTTTTATCTTCTTTTTAGATTTTTAGATTGAATCTTTATAATTTGTGTTAATTTTTTAATTTAAATTGTTTATTACTTAATAACAAAATTTAAATTTAATTTTAAAATTTTCTTTTTAGATTTTTAGACTGAAACTGAAAATTTGAAAAAACAAATTTAAATGTTTTTTATTTGTTTAAAAAATTTAATTTAAAATATAAGTTCGTTATCACATCTGCCGTCGTACCCCGATGCACCACACCAAATTTGGTTAAAATCGATCAAGGGCTCTGGAAGAAAAATTGCATACAGACCAGAACAGACAGACAGATCACTGAACTCTAATATATCTAAACCAGAGAACATACATTCGTTTTGCCATTACATATGAAAATTATGACAAGTGTCATGCTAAACGAAAAACATTGTTATAATCACGCATAAATTTATAACATCATGCCGCAAATATAAATCTCAGTATATTATGATTTGACAACAAAAAAGTTGTTTGAATATAGCCAATTTAACACTGAATGTATGCATGGATATCAAAATTAGGGTGAAGAAAGATGGCGTCGAAAAAATCTCCGCAGCCAGCGGCCGGTTCGGCATCTGATTGGTTGAATATATTCTAATAAATTGCCATTGGGCGGGACTACGCTGTGGGCGTGGCCTCTGTGGAAAGCTCCATTGTCTCTGTTGTTAATATATTTGACTAGACACCAGAATAACAAGACAGTCAATGATGTGGAGACGCTCTCCTGCCTGTAAAGACTGAGAAGATTGGGATTCTGAAGACCATAAGTTAGTACTTGTCAAAATCACTTAAAAACAAGTAGTTCTAAAGAGGGGCGCAGCTAGAGGGTCTCCATTGAGCACAAGCCTTGAAATAGCGTGTCTGTCATTTGCAGAATGACGTCCCCAGAGGGTGAATTTAGTGATGCTACCCCCGCATAGCGGGCTAGCATCACCAAATTCACCCTCTGGGGACCTCATTCTGCTTACACCTCAGCAGAATGAGGTTCCCAGAGGGTGAATTTGGTGATGCTAGCCCGCTATGCAGGGTAGCATCACTAAATTCACCCTCTGGGGACCTCATTCTGCAAATGACAGACACGCTATTTCAAGGCTTGATTGAGCAGTGGGGTGTCCACATTGAAATGATCAACTGCATGCCCCTAATTCCCCCACCCTCATAGTCCATAGTCTTTTTTAATGGTGGACCCCATTCAAACACATTTTGATCCCAAATCTCCAGGGGCCATATACACCAAACGCTATTCTTGACTGGTCGAACCCATTTTAGACTGATTTAAACCAAATTGGTGTGATGGCCCTGGTGGATGTTATGGCATTATATTTCTTCTTTTATTTTCTTTTTTAAGTTAAAATTTTTTTTTTTATTGAACAAGGAGTTAAATCTAAATTAAAGTTATAAAAACAAATTGAAATATTTGTTTTAATTGGTCAAGGAGTTCAAATTGTTTTGTTGTTGTTTTTTTAAAAAGTTATGTGCCTGACCCCATTTGAACAAAATTGAATCCCAGGCATGAAAGGTCTGATGGTTCTTGAGAAGAAGTTGTTTTAAGAATTACTATAATGGGAAAAAGTTATGGTCCTGGCTTCACAACTGTTTGATCTGGTGAATTCATTTGAACAAATGTGAATGTGAGTCACCTAGGGAACATCCACCCAAATAAGGTTCTAGAGAAGAAGTTATTTAAAAAAAAAATACTGTGGAGGGAAAGAGTTATGGCCCTGGATTCACAACTATTTGATCCGGTGACTTCATTTGAACAAGTCTGACTGTGAGTCAGTCACCTATGGAACATCCACACCAAATATGATTCCATTCAGCCTGATGGTTCTTGAGAAGAAGTCTTTTTTAAGAATTACTATGGAGGGAAAGAGTTATGGCCCTGACTTCATAATTATTTGACCTGGTGATCTCATTTGAACAAATCTCAATGTGAGTCACCTAGGGAACACCCACACCAAATATGAACCCATTCGGTCTTATGGTTCTGGAGGAGAAGACGATTCTTGATGGACGGATGCAGGAAGATTGTTGACTATAGCTCCACCGGAGACTTTGTCTCAGGTGAGTTAAAACGAGGTGGCTTTTGGGGATGTTGGCTATTTTTAAGAATAACGAAGTCAACATTTCTGCCCAAGAAAAAATAAATATTTTGAATAGAGGCATAAATCCATCAGAATTGGTTGGATCAGACTCCATTTATATTCTGGACAAGAACTCAGACATACACACGGGCGGCTAGAAGGACGAACACTGCTCATTTCTATGGACCCCCACAATTTTTATGGTTTCGGGGTACAAATAAAGCATGAATATTAATCTGATCGAGTGACTTACACTTGTAATTATATGAATAAAAAGATACTTACACTTGTAATTATCTGACTATAAGAGACTTAATTATCTGACAATAACAGACTTACACTTGTAATTATCTGGTTGCTGACAACCATTGGTGGTGTGTCTAGTTTCACTTGGACGGCTTCTCTGGCAAGCTGAAATAGATTTAAGTATTTATTCTGTTAGTGCTTTTCACAGGAGGCTGTCATTGAGAACAAGGAAGCAAAACAATAATAATAGAACAAACATTTTAACCCTTTACCCAACAGAAGGGCCCTGTGCCAATGCATTCTCTTATATATGCGAGTCGACCATAGGTCGCCTCGCATATATAAGAGAATGCATTGGCTTAACACATTAAAAATTATAAAATTGTTAAAGAATGTAAGAAAAAATGGTAAAAAGTGTTAAAAAAAGATTTTTTTTAGGCCAATGCATTCTCTTATATATGCGAGGCGACCTATGGTCGACTCGCATATATAAGAGAATGCATTGGCACAGGGCATAACTGTAACTATCACAATGTGGTCAAGGAGCCGGTTCCAATGATATCCATATTTGTATGGTTCTATTGAGACAGACCGAAGATATTTTAGGCTGTTGAAGCTTTATCTGGCCGGTTTTGGCCGGTTTGTTGGGTAAAGGGTTAAAACAAGCCTTGACCTTGTAAGATAGTGCATTCTCATATATATTCAAGGCTCTCTATGAGAACTGCCATATATAAGAGAAGGCACTGGCACAGGATATTTAATACTGCACCAGTGCAGCCCCCGTCATGAAAGGGTTAATAGTAACCAGGGTTTGCGCTGCCAATTGCCAATGGCAAAAATCATTCACATTTGGCAATAAATATTTTCATTTGGCAAAAGTTTTGGCAAGTCCCTTATTAATTCCTCAAAAATGTTGAAAAATATTGGTCAATCAATACCATTCATTTCAGGAAACTCTTACAATATAATTATATTAGTGGTGTTTTATAAGGTCTAGGAAAAGTTAACACCTTTATTAAGATGCAGTTAATATGATAGCATTAGTATTGATGGGTGAGGGATTACCCATATTTAGTGTGGTGGTGGTGATACATAGCTAATCCTCTTGGAATGTGCTTTTCTGATGAAGCATTTAATTGTTCGGTGATTGGTTTATTGTTGTTTGATAAACCACAAAATAAGACTATTTGTTGCGGAAAATTATACTATTAGGGATAGCATTTGGCAAATTCTAAAAGAATTTGGCAAAAAATATTTTCATTTGGCAAATAGCTTGGCAAAGGTAAATTTTGGTCCAGCGCGGACCCTGATAGTAACGGAGTGCAATAAGCACATAATATGACTTTAAAGTTTAAAGTAATGTAAAACACTCCACCAGGTGATCAAATGGGTATATGACCAATGAGTTCTCTTTTATAAGGAGTTTATTTTTTGCTGAGCAATGAATCTAGAATGATAAATAAGAAAGAAAGCCAAAAAGTTACAGCAAAGGTCTTGTATTGCAACTCATTCCCATCTTCATATCAACATTAATATCCACAATAAATTTCATGATGATCCAACTAAAGGCAGGACCTGTAGCCTGTGCCAAAGGATTTAGTCATGCAAAGAGTAAAATCCAAGATGGCTGCCAGCGGCCATGTTTTTTGGCCTAATGACCCCAAAATGACTACTCCCTATCTATATGTCCATGACAAATTACATGATGATCAGACGACCACTCGGCCTGTAGCCTGTGCTAATTTCAAAATCCAAGATGGACACTGGTGGCCATGTTTTTGTGCCGAATGACCCAAAATGACTCGTTTTCCATCTACATGTCAATATTAACAGCCATGATAAATTTCATAACGATCCGACCAAAGTTATGACCTGAAGGCCGTGCCGAAGGATTTAATCATGCAAAGAGTAAAATTCCAAGATGGATGCTAGCGGACATGTTTTATGGCCGAATGACCCCAAAATGACTCGTTCCCATCTACATGTCAACATTAAAATCCATGACAAATTTCATGATGATCCGACCAAAGGTACGACCTGTAGCCCATGCCAAATGATTTAGTCATGGAAAGAGTAAAATCCAAGATGGCTGCCAGTGGCTATAATTTTTTGGCTGAACTAACGAGAGGCCGATCACGATCGGCAGATGTTAACCCATCCCTTGGCGATAGTAAATTACTATGATCGGAATCATAAATGAGAGTTATAGTGTTGAATTATAGAGTATACTGTTATGTCCTATTATAGACAAATGTACATAACACAAATTATTGGAATTTATGGGTCACTCGCATTTATATAAGAGATTGCACTGGTACAGCTAAACCACCACAGCCTTGGGTTAAATGTGAAAGGTGGCCTGGACATGGAATACTTGGGTTAAGAGAGTCCAATTTAAGTTTAGAATAATAATGTATAAAATTCCACCCACAATATAGTATACAGATAAGCCAGGTCACTGCTGACCCATTAATATCAATTATATAGCAGAGCTGTCAACAACTCACAAGAATTGTTTATGTTGAACACTGACTTCTCTATTAAACCAATAACAATTATAATGACCTCAGACCATCAGAAGATATCACTCCACAGCACAGATGTCCAGGTCTACTGTTAATACCATGTGATGTTTATTGTTGAATCTTTATTTTAAATTAGATACCATTGCTTTCTTTATCAGATTATTTGCACATCAATTGGCATAAGAGACATCAGAAAATAATATAGCCTTATCAATAGATAAGTAGTCCAAAGGCATGGGATGGAATTGATGAATTGGGTTTAAAGTCGCTCCAAACAAATTTACCAGTACATAACACAAAGTTATGGACCGATTTAAACAAATTTGGTGTGGTGACTCGGGGTACCCTTGGCAGAGTTATAATGGTGTTAGTTTTTAATATTTTGTTACTTAAATTTTATTTTTTTTTATATTTAAACAAAAAATATTTTATTATATATTATTTTTATTTACATATCCATATTCATTTTATTTTTGTTAAATTGAGCAAGGAAATAAATCTAAATTTTTTTATTTTTTTTGAGTGAATATATTTTTTTCCGAAAAAGGGCCATAACTCAGTTAAAAATAGTCGGATCAAACCCATATTCGAACCTCGATCTGTCTTTTATGCTGAGAAATTTATATACAGATATAAAATGTTTGAGATATTGCACCATGCGTAAAGTGTCTACAGACAGACAGACAGACGGACGGACAGACGGACTAACGACGAGTGGTCAATCTGGACGACACTATGTTTACCATACTATGGTATGGGTAAACATAAAAACAAAGTTAATTTGAGACTATAGATATTTCCTAGAAGATGAGGCCTAAGCAGAATGAGGTCCTCAGAGTGTGAATTTAGTGATGCTAGCCCGCATAAATTCACCCTCTGGGGACCTCATTCTGCAAATGGCTTGCTTCCGATATAAAATATAAAAAGGTCGCATCCCCCTCTATACCGATTTCGTGCCCTAGTCTGAACAATATGAAGCATAGCAAGGTATTCTTTGGACACGATGTACACTTGAGATTATTCATGTAATGAATGTTTACAATCAGTCACTGCGTTTATAGTGATTCCATAATCAGTCTGAGTAG
Source organism: Siphonodentalium dalli (assembly GCA_032622095.1). Lineage (NCBI taxonomy): Eukaryota > Metazoa > Mollusca > Scaphopoda > Gadilida > Siphonodentaliidae > Siphonodentalium > Siphonodentalium dalli. Next base: position 35,783,893 of record CP136066.1, on the reverse strand, counting down.
ATGTTGATGTCTGCAGAGTATATCGGATATAGATCATATAGTACACTTTAGATCAAAGCAATCTTGGTCAATATGTAGTAATAAACCAAGGTCACTCCCAAGATCCACTTGAGACCTGCATTTAGTCACACAAAGAGTAAAATCCAATATGGCTGCCATCTTTTTTTAACCCTTTACCCAACAGAAGGGCCCTGTGCCAATGCATTCTCTTATATATGCGAGTCGACCATAGGTCGCCTCGCATATATAAGAGAATGCATTGGCTTAACACATTAAAAATTATAAAATTGTTAAAGAATGTAAGAAAAAATGGTAAAAAGTGTTAAAAAAAGATTTTTTTTAAGCCAATGCATTCTCTTATATATGTGAGGCGACCTATGGTCGACTCGCATATATAAGAGAATGCATTAGCACAGGGCATAACTGTAACTATCACAATGTGGTCAAGGAGCCGGTTCCAATGATATCCATATTTGTATGGTTCTATTGAGACAGACCGAAGATATTTTAGGCTGTTGAAGCTTTATTTGGCCGGTTTTGGCTGGTTTGTTGGGTAAAGGGTTAACAGATTTCGGGAAAAATGGTAAACTCCCATCTAGAGGTCACTCCGAAGTTTGGTAAGGATCAGATGAGAGATGTGACCTGTAGGGTGTACCAAAGGATTTAATGATGCAAAGAGTAAAATCCAAGATGGCAGCCATCTTTTTGTAACAGATTTCGGGAATAATGGTAAACTCCCATCTGGAGGTCACTCCGAAGTTTGGTAAAGATCAGATGAGAGATGTCACCTGTAGGGTGTACCAAAGGATTTAATGATGCAAAGAGTAAAATACAAGATGGCAGCCAGCTATTGGAAAAAATGGTAAGCTCCCATCTAGAGCTCACCCCGTTGATCCATATTAAGTTTGGTGACGATCGGGTGAGGGATGTGGCATGTAGGTTGTGCTAATGGATTAAAAATTGAAATCCAAGATGGCCGCAGACAGCCATGTTTTTCAACGAAATTCAGAATTAAAAGTGTCAATGACACTAGCTCAACTTGTAGAGGGGATAATTTCATGTGTTACAATCAATGGAGCGATTAGGAATGTGGAAAGCTATAAAGTCTAAATAATACTAGATGTCAACATGAAGGGATATTTATAAATTAAAATCCAAGGCGGCCACTGGCAGCATGATTTTCAATGATATTCGCAAAAATGTGACAGCTCCGATCTAGAGGTCACCTCAAAGATCCATATAAAGTTTTGTGATGATCGGATGAGGGATATGCTCTGTAGGGCGTGCCAAAGGATTTAGTCATGCAAAGAGTAAAATCCAAGATGGCTGCCGGCAGACATGCATTTTATAAAAAAAAAAATTAATTTGATAGCTCCCATCTAGAGATGATACTAAATATGCCAGTAAATTTTCAAAACAATTCTACGATAAATGCGAGATGCAGGGTGTGCAGATGGATTCAAATTTGAAATCCAAAATAGCTGCTGGTGCTGGCCATGTTTTTTAACAAATTTCAGAGAAAAATGTAGGGTGTGCTAACAGATATTGTTGACAGACCGATGGACGGCGCCCCGATGGATCCCACCCCATGACAGATGACCCGACAGATGACAGACAACCAATGGCAATAGCTCAAACTTGACTATGTCAAGTTGAGCTAAAAAAAAAATAGTTCAGACCTTGTGTTCTATAAAATAGTATAATTTTTTTTTTATAATAATTTTTATTGAAGAGATTCAGATATATTTGCATAAATATTGTTTTTTTATTGCTTATCAGTGTTCGCGCTGTCGGTAGCCAAATTAGCCAATGGCTAATCTTTTTCGAATTTGGCTAATAAAAAATTCATTTGGCTAAACTTTTTTTTACCCCCAAATGGAGACTGAAAGCATGGAGTCAGAAAGCTAATTAATAAAAGCGCTCAATAGATCGACATTCAAGACGAAGTTAGGTGATGAAAGTATTTAATTATTTTCGTACTTATGAGATATCGATGGACATTCAAAGACGAATGGACATTAAACCGACCGTGGTTGAATTATGACAATGTGAAGAAAGCAATGTTTTGTAGTGTGCATTGACGCCGGTATATAAGCAATTTGTTCGTAAGAGGCTGTTTTAATCTGGAGAAAGATTACGTCAGTCTGCACGAAACAGCAAAAGGTCATTTTTTACATTTAATCCCCTATTGTCTGTCTTGTCCTGCACAATGCGTGTTTATGATGACATTGTATTTATGACGGTGGAGGTTTATGAGCACCAAGTGTAAGACAATAGCTTAATCAGCCAAATGTGAATCACGACAGATATTTTGTGGCTATTTGTCGTCAATACCGATACAGTCAAAATAATATGCATGCTTTTATGACAGATTGTAATTTGATAATGGCGTAACAATATTAAGTTATTAGTTTCCAGATATCACTTAGATATTTTCGCAAGAATAAATATTTAATGATTAAAAAAAAGATATTGATATAAAACAAAATAATAATGACATTAAGAAGGACAATCCCGGGTTACCCCCCACCCCCCCCCCCCCCCCCCAATCACTCTTTGACATAAAGATTAATACATTTTTAATAAATGATATATATAAAAATACTTCTATTTCATCAAAATTATTTAAATTATTGTGTATTTTACCTGTGTCTGTTAGATTTTACATTTTAGTCATTAATTGTGAACCGACCAGAAAACGATGATTGAATTTGGCCAAATTGTTTTTTTTTTTTAATTTTTTTTTTGGCTAAAGTTTTTTTCATTTGGCTAATAAAATTTTCATTTGGCTAAACTTTTGGCTAAAGTTTTTTTCGGTCCAGTGCGAACACTGTTGCTTATAATACAACATTTGTCACATAATGTGTGATTACAAATTATAACAATTCCAATATGTCTTCAATTGTTCTTCATTACATACAGGCATATGAGTGATTTCTGAAATAAAGTGACTTTATATTCAGACTCATTTAACCTCCGTGGGCTGCCAACAGATGATCAGCATACCAAATTTGGAATATTCTATCCCCACTTAAAAAAACTGCAAAATTTTTAAAGCAACACAAACGTTTATAACCAGGACGTTGTTTTAGTTGTCTATTATGTATGAAATCTTATATCAAATCTAAATTGTAAAAACAAATGATTACCTTGTTAACCAACTAGCATAGTTTGATTCATTGAATTTCCAACAGTCATCAGTAGTCCTAATAATTTAATGAGAGGCCGATCATGATCAGCAGATGTTTATCCCCATACCTTCTACAATACCAACTTAATCTAGACTGACTATACGTTTGTACACATGTGGATGATGATTGGAAAGATAAAATTAACCCTTTACCCAACAGAACGGCCCTGTGCCAATGCATTCTCTTATATATGCGAGTCGACCATAGGTCAATGCATTCTCTTATATATGCGAGGCGACCTATGGTCGACTCGCATATATAAGAGAATGCATTGGCACAGGGCATAACTGTAACTATCACAATGTGGTCAAGGAGCCGGTTCCAATGATATCCATATTTGTATGGTTCTATTGAGACAGATTTAGGCTGTTGAAGCTTTATTTGGCCGGTTTTGGCCGGTTTGTTGGGTAAAGGGTTAAGGGGTTTCATCATTTTCTTGTATATGTATAAATATGAGACTGATCAGATAAAGAATTGCTTTGGATAGCATGTTTTCATATTATTGTTATAGGTAGGATTAAAACCGATAAATCAATACCAAGATCTATGCAGGTAAAGAGTGTGTCATGATTAATCTGGATGTGAATTATGAGAGTGATCGGATTAAAAATATTTGACTTATCACATTGGATAGTATGTGTCTTTGGAACATGGTTAATATGTGTGTACAGGGTTAATATTTTGAGGCAAATCATCCAAATGGCACCAACTATACAGGTCAGGTGTGTGTCATCATAAACTTTGCCATAAAATATAAACACAATCTGATGGCAAATATTTGAGTTGTCAAATCAGATATCAAGTGTATCGTCGCTGGAAGGGGTTAACATTTCCCAAAATATTAAATCAATACAAAATAGATAATAAAAAGCTTGTGACTGGTCCCATGCAATATGTCAATGCCATAGAATACCCTGTGTTTACAGAAGAGGCCAAAATGTACTGCTACAAATATGCCCATCCCTTGTCTAAATAAACACTAGGTTGCAAGCTTACTCATTTATTGACATTAACCCTTTCAGTGCCAGGGGGCCGATCTCATCGGCCCTAATTTACGGTCTGTAAAATCGGTCCTTGATTTTTTGTTTTGGGTATGCTTAAGCATGCTATAGCGGATTTAAAAACAAACTGGATAAAACCTTAGGGGCATGTTATATCTCAAAACTATCACCAAGTATTCATAGTAATAATTTGGATACCCATGAAAAACGTAAGATTCCCTGGCAAGGCTGGCACTAAACCCAGTGCTAAACCTACAAAATAAGTCTGGCACTGAAAGAGATAAAGAATATAAGTAAAAATTATTAAAATTGTAAAAAATTGTAAAAAATAACAAATGATGAAAAATTGTTAGGCCAATGCATTCTCTTATATATGCGAGGCAACCTATGGTCGACTCGCATATATAAGAGAATGCATTGGCACAGGGTATATGGGTTGACACAAAAATCGGACCTGGCACTCAAAGGGTTAAAGCACATGCACATGAGTGATTTCCAAATAAGGCATCCTTTATAATATGTATGAATATTCAGTAGGTGTCTTATTGAGTGTTCATTAACTAATAATCCTGAGTCAACAAGAGAGTTCATGTAATATTGTTCTGCATAATTCAAACAATTGTCATGGTAACGAGCTTGTGCATATAACAATAGTTCCATTTTGAAGACAGATTGGTTGAGGGATAAAGGGGCTAACATCATAGCATGTTTAACAAGCAGTCGCAGACGACGGTATCCCCCGCCGAATTGTGCAGTTGGGGAAGTGTATTCTCAATAATGTTTGCGTTCTGAGTATGTGCTAAACAAGAGGTGGGATTTTGTCAAAAAGCCTGCCTTGCGACCTCATTTTAGGTACTGAGATTTGTGGAAATTAGCCATGTGACATCGTCCATTTGCACCAAAAATAATAAACAAAGTCCAATAACTCTGCTGAGAATATCCGGCCGGACCTGGTTTGCGAACTCGTTCTAGATAATAGTCATGTGAACTCATATACCAAAAATCTTTGACATTTGTGGAAATGAGCCCTGTGACGTCGTCCATTTGCACACAAAAAAATAAACAAAGTCCAATAAGTCCGCTTAAAAATCCCGCGGGACCTGGCTTGCGAACTCGTTCTAGGTAATGGTCAGGTGAACTGATATATCAAATATCTTTGAAATCCGTTGAGATTTGTGGAAATGAGCCCTGTGATGTCATCTATTTGCTATTAGGTAAATTCGACAAAAATAATAATCAAAGTCCAATAACTGCGGTAAAAATATCTGGCCGGACCTGGCTTGCGAACTCATTCTAGGTAATGGTCAGGTGAACTCATATACCACAAATCTTTGAAATCCGTCGACATTTGTTCAAGTTATGACTCTTACAAATTCGGAACGGACAGACGGTACGACGGACAGACAGACAGACGGACGGACGGAACCCATTCCTATATCCCCCGCAAATTTTCAATTTGGCGGGGGATAACAAAACAAAAATAATTGATCACATATTATATGTTGAAGTAAATCTAGTTCAATGTGGCTAAGTGATGTTAACTTATCTAGTACTGAATCACTTTTAATTTGAGCGCGGACGGATACGAGTGAGATTTCTCACTAGATGGACAAATTTTTTATCTGATGCAAAAATACTACTATTTGATAGCTAGGCATATAATATAATGTTTTATTACAAACTTAGCCGTGATTTATAAGGATTTCTTGGTGAATTAACCCTTTGAGTGCCAGGGGCCGATCTCATCGGCCCTAAACCTACAAAATAAGTCTGTTAAAGAATATAAGAATAAATTATTAAAATTGTATAAAAAAAAAAAAAATAAAAAAAAAAAAAATTGTTAGGCCAATGCATTCTCTTATATATGCGAGGCGACCTATGGTCGACTCGCATATATAAGAGAATGCATTGGCACAGGGTATATGGGTTGATACAAAAATCGACCTGGCACTCAAAGGGTTAAAAGTGATAATATCATACCTGTGAATTACGTCCCTAGTGAGCACACGCAACAGCTTGTCAGTGCCTATTTTGTCACATAACATGTATTATCTTTAGACTTAGCACTTTTAAGTTGTGAAAAGTTTGTAATAAACAGAATAATCAATTAGTTTCGATGATTACGTGAAATAATTCAATCAACGAGACGTAGGGCTTCACAGTATCCGGATTTTAATACTGACTACGGTATTGAAAATGATACCGCGATATGACTAAATATCGTCACCAATAAATTTGAGTTGAACTGTTTGAGAATGATACTAGTAGCAAGCAGACAAAAATATAGCATTATTGATTTGATAATGATAATTATGAACACATGTTGCTTTGACAGGTATATAAAAATAACTAGAGGTGTGACTGTCCCAATGGGACTACGGATACCCCCCTGTTTTTAAAATACTAAGATGTTTCACATGTCAGTAAACATTTAGTTAAAATAATAAAATAACAGTTCCCATTGCAGGTGTACAACCATAACCCTAATCTTAAACCTATTGACCGAAAAATGTAGGAATAAAAGCTTGGACAAAATTATGTATGTTGCGAAAAAATTTCTAAGTTGTAAAAGGGGAATAACTCCACCAAAAAATGTCGGACAGACGTCATAATCGCAGGTGCACAGGTTCCCATGGTACTAAATATCAGTGCCAAGATTAAAAAACATTGACCGAAAAATGTAGGAATAAAAGCTCGGACAAAATTATGAATGTTGCAAAAAAAGTTTCTAAATAAAAAAAGGGGGATAACTCCACCAAAAAATGTCGGACAGACGTCATAATCGCAAGTGCACAAGTTCCCATGGTACTAAATATCTGTGCCACGTTTTAAAAAAATTGACTGAAAAATGTAGGAATAAAAGCTCGGACAAAAGTATACATGTTGTGAAAATTTTCTAAGTCGAAAAAGGGGGGGATAACTCCACTAAAAAAAAGTCCAACAGATGTCATAATCGCAGGTGCACAGGTTCCCATGGTGGTTGATGTCTGTTCCAAGTTTCACGGAAATTGATCAAAAAACGACTGAAAAAAACTCCGGACAAATTTGTGTCCACGGACGGACGACGCCGACGGACGGACGCCGACGGACGGATGGACGGACAAGCTGACTCCAGTATACCCCCCCCTAACTTCGTTGCGGGGGGTATAATTAATATAAATGGTCCTGAGTTTCGTTCTTTTTACGACGGATAGATATATTTATAAGTGCCTGACGTAATCGGGAATTCCCTACCAACTGCGGGTCGCTTATGACATTAAAAATGGCGCTAACAGTCGCTCGTGTAAATAATAATAGCAAACATGTATTGATTTCATATGTTATATTGTACAAACCAAACAAGATAACTAATGTGACAAGCATAGAATAGTAGTCCGTATCTGATTTTAACTTATTCATTTCGATGTATAGGACTGATATCTGGCCGTGTAGTTTATATATACCTTTCAAAAATGATCTAATGGAGTTAGCGCATTATACGTCTAAGGCATAATATTTTGTGGCGCTGTTGAACGCGCGTCATTGTGTCTCCAGATTATACAAACACCACACATTTTTTATTGTATTTGACCAGGAAACCTTCCAGCAATATTGAGCTGAGAACAGCCTGCTCAATTGCCGCCCATGCAATAAGGCATGCCGACTTGATTGTCCGCAGTGTGTTGACAAACGCTTATGGAGCAGTGAGAAATAATTAATTTTTACGCCACGCTAAACCTAAGCCGTTAGCAATGGCCTTTGTCTCAGCATTATAGGTGTCGATGGTTGCTAAATACTTGACACTGATAGAGATATCGTCGGTATTAATATCCACACCGGCGGCTACGATGTACCGACTATTTGCATAAAGTGAAACCGACTACACGGTGTCAAAAACAGTATTGCGATATGACTAAATACCGAAATACCGTGAAGCCCTAGCAAGCCAGTCCTATTGGTAAAATCCACATTCAATCCACTCACTCGGGTTTTACCAGACCTGGTGAATTATTTCATGTAATCACCAAAACCAATTGACAACTCTCTATATATTCTTTCAGTTCCTGTAATCTCAATTATCAGTTTGATTCACTGAAATAAGGGCAAAATATGCCTTTTTAATACACTTTTATTTTATAACGGGAGCTGCACTGGTACAGCATTAAAGACCATGTGCCAGTGCATTATCTTATATATGCGAGTCTCCCATAGGGAACCTTGCATATATCAGAGAATGCCATTGGGTTACAAGACCAGGGTAAATATTGTTAGGCCAATGCATTCTCTTAGATATGAGAGGCGCCCTATGGGTGACTCGCATTATATAAGAGAATGCATTGGCATTGGGTTTTCATATAATTTCAGGAAGCTCCAGTCATGGAAGGGTTAATAATACGGTTGTATTACCGTTGTGAATATTTCTTTGCAGAAGAGAACATTCTGAGCAACTTCTAATTTACCCTGCCAGTATGTGTCGGCCGGTAACCCTCCGAGTCCCTGAGGCATTTTCAGTGCGACACTCGTGATGTCCGACGAATCTGAAGGAAAAATGTGAAGCATGTTAACCCTTTCTATACTAAATGGATTCTCCCATTCAATTGTAAAAGTATACATTGGAATGGTCTGTTATTCATCTGCAGGGATGTTCAGGCAAGCCTTGAAATAGGGTGTCTGTCATTTGCAGAATGAGGTCCCCAGAGGGTGAATTTAGTGATGCTACCCCGCATAGTGGGCTAGCATCACCAAATTCACCCTCTGGGAACCTCATTCTGCTTATGCCGTGAAATCATCCATTGTCTGTAGCAGGTGTCTATCCTAACAAATAGACATAATGGGCTAGTTGTCATAATGTGTAATTGACACAAGTGTAATGTGTAATTGACACAAGTGTTGGATATCTGGGTGTGACAATTGGATATCAGGGATATCCAACCATTGGATATTATAAATATCCAATTCTTGAGACAATAAGTCAGACACTTGGTTCGATTCAAGTCGCCACGATTAATATTCTGGTTTGATATTTGCAGAAAAGATCTTTAATTATTTTCATATGCTGCAAAACAGTATATCGTGATTAAAATAATATATGTCAAGGCAAATTATTCGCGCAACACTCATTGATTGACCAACTATGCACTCCCGAGCAGTCAATCAAAAGATTGGTTCACTTATAAGCATTACTGATATGGACTGTGACATCAAATTTTCTTGTTGAATTTTTAATGCCGTGTACGCCACACTAGAACTTCATTGGAATCAAGCCTTGAAATAGGGTGTCTGTCATTTGCAGAACAAGGTTCCCAGAGGGTGAATTTAGTGATGCTAGCCCGCATAGTGGGCTAGCATCACCAAATTCACCCTCTGGGGACCTCATTCTGCTTACACCTCAGCAGAATGAGGTCCCCAGAGGGAGAATTTGATGATGCTAGCCCGCTATGCGGGGTAGCATCACTAAATTCACCCTCTGGGGACCTCATTCTGCAAATGACAGACACACTATTTCAAGGCTTGAGTGGAATAGTTACTTTGATCACATGGAATTTCTTTGAATGTTAAGAATTTGTAAGTCAAAATGTGAAAATTGTCGATCTTTTGACACGGTAAGGATAGACCACACATATCTTACAAACATGAGGGTTAACTACATACACTTTCCTGAACCGTGGCACATTTGGTAGTTGCCTCCACCCACACAATATGCAAAAATTAGCAAATTGAAGACCGTTTTACACAGGCAACGACTAACAGATATTCACAGTAAATAAAGGCCTGCCACCTGTGTCACCGGACCTCATTTGATAACTTACGCTGGTTGAGAACTGCTTCTAAATCCAACTTCAAATTCATGGAATAAATCAATCTGAAAGGCGGGAATAATGCACAAACGAAAATGGCTCTCCGGAAGAACTGATATTATTTGTATTCCAACGGAAAACGGATCTTCATTTACCTCCCGGGCGCTTTTGGTGATCATTTCGCTTATAAAATGGATGCCATGCTTATAACATATAACTATGTTTAGATAATGCCGACACAGAAAGTTTTGAAAATTACATCAGTCATCTTCGCCGGACGAAAATAGCACTGCAGTAAGTACACATGCAGAATCAGTTTTGACAATAAGTCAAACATTACTTATCTAGAAAGCTAAATCCAACTTTAAGTCCCCGTTTTGAATATGGAGTGTGGTCGCGTCATGCACATTTTCCACCAATGTCATAAGCATGTTCATGTTTGGCCCACATTGTGAAAGTTTTGGAGAAAAATTAGCAAACGAGTGCAATGTACACCGGGTAATATTTTTTGATGTGTGTATACTGTTACTGAGTTATACTCTATGCTCCTGGCAAAGTTCACTCTTCTCACCCGTGATGATCAGGAAATGATTAGCTGATTGGAGACATTCAATGGGCCAATGCGCATGACAAAGTACTAATTAATTAGATTAAAGCGTGGGGTAAGCGAATCGCCGACATAGATATATCATGCTTGGGGCTCGCGAAAGGGGTAATAAAACATAAATTTAATTTCTAAAAGTTAAAATTTTACAAAATCAAATAACCATGATTTGCTTCTTTCTAGTATCTGTATTCTGACATCTTGAACCACCAGAGGGTTAAAAATGGGAGAAACAACCCCATTTCGGGCCTTCAGCCCTCGACGGTGTTGTTTCTCCTGCATATCCAATATCAACTCTGTGTCTATCCATAACAGCAATGTTCAGATAATAAGTTCAAAAAACAAACTATGGTTGTTTGTTGAACTTATTATCTGAACATTTTTGTCATTATAAACATGAATTTGAAATATGAACACGATCTGTTGTTAGCTTGTGTCTAGGGACAGAAACAAACACAGAAACGGACAGACAATTGACGGATGATTGATCTGGATGTCATTATGTGTACCATACATGGCATGGGTACACATAAAAACTGGATGATACCCCATCAATAGAAATAACAAATTATGTACCTAAGACCGATTTGATTTCCACCTGGATGTAAGCCACGCCCTCCAGTTCACTTGGGACCGTGACCTCGAGTGAATGACGGGGCGCTACGCCGTCTCCTTTCTCACCGGAATCAGTCTTAGCTTTGGTTACTTCAAACGTGCCGCCCTGCCAGAATCTGGAGCCAACTGAAATTATGAACACAATAATTACATATGCCATTAATTCTACAGTGGCACACAATCACTCACATGTCATTGGACTCAACCCCAGGGCCCAAGCTAGGGGTTGAAAACAGGGAGAAGTGACTTCTCCCTTTGGAGATTTAAGGGAGACTTCAGCCCAAAATAGGGAGGAGTGGAGAGACTTAAGAAAAACATAATTTAAGAAACACTGATTTATTAAAAAATGTGCAGTCTTCTTAAGACATACCAGTAGCTCATCATAAACTTTGTTGCAAAGCGCAATTTGTCGTTTCCAAAAGCACTCAATATGATTAGAATATGTCGATGCAGTACACTATGTACAATTAAAATGCCTCGTTAGAACAGTTAAAGACTATATATTTATTTTGCAAAACAAGTCAAATTTTCACCGGTAACATTACCATAAATTATAAGCTACTTTGTCAAATTGGGAAGGTGATTTCGTTTTCGTCTAGCGGACATCCGAGGGCGAAGTCGCTAACTTTAAGGTGAAAACTCCAGTCGCCTCCTAGCTTGGGGCCTTAGCCTCAACCCCTATTCAATCTCACCCCCAGGCCTCAAAATAAGGTGCTGGACATTAGCGGAATGAGGTCCCAAGAGGGAGAATTTAGTGATGCTATGCCGCACCGCAAACTAGCATCACCAAATTCATCCTCTGAGGGACCTCATCCTACATGGCCTCATCTGCTATGGGAGACCTAGACACAGGTGTATGTTCCACGATGGGGATGTGAACCCATTGGCTACCTTGTTTATGCATTATGACGTCTGTCAATTTGGGGATATAGAGAAACTAAACTAAAACAAGAGCATCGGAAGGGCATTGAAAAATAGGCCTGTGGTAATTACAACAAAAAACCATAACTCTGGTGATAATTGTGACCCGCCATATCAAATCCAGTCGTAAGTCGGGATTTTTTTTTACCCTGTGCCAATGCATTCTCTTATATATGCGAGCCGACCATAGGTCGCCTCGCATATATAAGAGAATGCATTGGCCTAACAATTTTTTACAATTTTAATAATTTGTTCTTGTATTCTTTAACAATTTTATAATTTCACCCATACAGAGCCCCAGACAAACATGAGCAGACGACACTCTTCTATATGCTTCTATATATGTGTGGGGCTCCCTGCAGGGTAATGGATGTTTTTTATTTTATGTCTTAAAAATTGTAGAAACATTTATTTAAAAAACATGATAAAAAATTGTTAGGCCAATGCATTCTCTTATATGTGCGAGGCGACCTATGGTCGACTCGCATATATAAGAGAATGCATTGGCACAGGGTAAAAAAACCCGACTTACGACTGGATTTGATATGGCGGGTCACAATTTACAGGCGGAACCCAAATTTGAAATAGACCTGTATTCCAAACAGTAAGGATCGTTTAATGTTTCCCCCTCATAAAGTGAAAATAACTTTATTATCAAATTAACAGGTTTATTAGATTCTTTAGAAACTTATTTAGAAACTTATTTAGAAACTTATTTAGAAACTTATTTAGAAAGTTTCTTTTTCATCCTTAGTTTAGTTTAGTATGAGAGCTCTGTGGTCCAGTGGTTAGCGCGTTGGACTTGTCTTCGCTGTCAACACAGCGAGGCGAGTTCGCGGCTGGCTGTTGGTCTATTGTGAGTTTCCATACAACAGTGGCTTGGCCGCTTTGAGCGATGTGCAATTGTTGGATTGTACACTGTTTGAATCTCGCGCCAAGTTGTGACCCTTGAGCAAGGTCGCTCGTACTGTGTCTGCTTTGCACCACCCATGCGTTACAAGGGTACCTGATAATGAGCAGCGAAAGATCTTGTCAGTATGCTAGCCATATGGTATCCTGGCATACTCCCGGCTGTACCTCCCCCTGTCCCCGGGGAGCAGTAGATGGTTACTGAATGTTCAGGCTCATCAGGGTAATAATTGTAAAAAAACATTTGAGCGCTTTGGGCCTCATGGGAAAGGCGCTTTACAAATGCTATACATTATTATTCTCTACTCTCAAATTGGCAGACGACACATTGCATAACCGAGGTGCCCAATGGGTGCACACCACCATCTTCACAATCTGGGAACTTAAATTTGTGTGTAGGTCTCCAATAGCAGATGAGGCCATGCAAAATGAGGTCCCCCAGAGGATGAACTTGGTGAAGCTAGCCCACTGTGCGAGGTTACATCATTAAATTCACCCTCTGATGAAAATCCTAACCATAGCTACTCACCAGACTTGTAACTCAGGTTTCCGTATATGAAAATCCTAACCATAGCTACTCACCAGACTTGTAACTCAGGTCTCCGTATATGAAAATCCTAACCATAACTACTCACCAGACTTGTAACTCAGGTTTCCGTATATGAAAATCCTAACCATAACTACTCACCAGACTTGTAACTCAGGTCTCCGTATATGAAAATCCTAACCATAGCTACTCACCAGACTTGTAACTCAGGTCTCCGTATATGAAAATCCTAACCATAGCTACTCACCAGACTTGTAACTCAGGTCTCCGTATATGAAAATCCTAACCATAGCTACTCACCAGACTTGTAACTCAGGTCTCCGTATATGAAAATCCTAACCATAGCTACTCACCAGACTTGTAACTCAGGTCTCAGTATATGAAAATCCTAACCATAGCTACTCACCAGACTTGAAACACAGGTCTCCGTATATGAAAATCCTAACCATAACTACTCACCGGACTTGTAACTCAGGTCTCCGTATATGAAAATCATAACCATAGCTAATCACCGGGCTTGTAACTCAGGTCTCCGTATATGAAAATCCTAACCATAACTACTCATCTGACTTGTAACTCAGGTCTCTGTATATGAAAATCCTAACCATAGCTAATCACCGGGCTTGTAACTCAGGTCTCCGTATATGAAAATCCTAACCATAGCTACTCACCAGACTTGTAACTCAGGTCTCCGTATATGAAAATCCTAACCATAACTACTCATCTGACTTGTAACTCAGGTCTCCGTATATGAAAATCCTAACCATAGCTACTCACCAGACTTGTAACTCAGGTCTCCGTATATGAAAATCCTAACCATAACTACTCATCTGACTTGTAACTCAGGTCTCCGTATATGAAAATCCTAACCATAGCTAATCACCGGACTTGTAACTCAGGTTTCCGTATATGAAAATCCTAACCATAGCTACTCACCAGACTTGTAACTCAGGTCTCCGTATATGAAAATCCTAACCATAACTACTCATCTGACTTGTAAATCAGGTCTCCGTATATGAAAATCCTAACCATAGCTAATCACCAGACTTGTAACTCAGGTTTCCGTATATGAAAATCCTAACCATAGCTACTCACCAGACTTGAAACTCAGGTCTCCGTATATGAAAATCCTAACCATAACTACTCATCTGACTTGTAACTCAGGTCTCCGTATATGAAAATCCTAACCATAGCTAATCACCGGACTTGTAACTCAGGTCTCCGTATATGAAAATCCTAACCATAGCTAATCACCGGACTTGTAACTCAGGTCTCCGTATATGACAATCCTAACCATAGCTAATCACCGGACTTGTAACTCAGGTCTCCGTATATGAAAATCCTAACCATAGCTACTCACCAGACTTGTAACTCAGGTCTCCGTATATGAAAATCCTAACCATAGCTACTCACCAGACTTGTAACTCAGGTCTCCGTATATGAAAATCCTAACCATAGCTAATCACCGGACTTGTAACTCAGGTCTCCGTATATGAAAATCCTAACCATAGCTACTCACCAGACTTGTAACTCAGGTCTCCGTATATGAAAATCCTAACCATAGCTACTCACCAGACTTGTAACTCAGGTCTCCGTATATGAAAATCCTAACCATAACTACTCATCTGACTTGTAAATCAGGTCTCCGTATATGAAAATCCTAACCATAACTACTCATCTGACTTGTAAATCAGGTCTCCGTATATGAAAATCCTAACCATAACTACTCATCTGACTTGTAAATCAGGTCTCCGTATATGAAAATCCTAACCATAGCTAATCACCGGACTTGTAACTCAGGTCTCCGTATATGAAAATCCTAACCATAACTACTCATCTGACTTGTAAATCAGGTCTCCGTATATGAAAATCCTAACCATAGCTAATCACCAGACTTGAAACTCAGGTTTCCGTATATGAAAATCCTAACCATAGCTACTCACCAGACTTGTAACTCAGGTCTCCGTATATGAAAATCCTAACCATAACTACTCATCTGACTTGTAAATCAGGTCTCCGTATATGAAAATCCTAACCATAACTACTCATCTGACTTGTAACTCAGGTCTCCGTATATGAAAATCCTAACCATAGCTAATCACCGGACTTGTAAATCAGGTCTCCGTATATGAAAATCCTAACCATAGCTAATCACCGGACTTGTAACTCAGGTCTCCGTATATGAAAATCCTAACCATAGCTACTCACCAGACTTGTAACTCAGGTCTCCGTATATGAAAATCCTAACCATAACTACTCATCTGACTTGTAAATCAGGTCTCCGTATATGAAAATCCTAACCATAGCTAATCACCGGACTTGTAACTCAGGTTTCCGTATATGAAAATCCTAACCATAGCTACTCACCAGACTTGTAATTCAGGTCTCCGTATATGAAAATCCTAACCATAGCTACTCACCAGACTTGTAACTCAGGTCTCCGTATATGAAAATCCTAACCATAACTACTCATCTGACTTGTAAATCAGGTCTCCGTATATGAAAATCCTAACCATAGCTAATCACCGGACTTGTAACTCAGGTCTCCGTATATGAAAATCTTAACCATAGCTACTCACCAGACTTGTAACTCAGGTCTCCGTATATGAAAATCCTAACCATAGCTACTCACCAGACTTGTAACTCAGGTCTCCGCATATGAAAATCCTAACCATAACTACTCATCTGACTTGTAAATCAGGTCTCCGTATATGAAAATCCTAACCATAGCTACTCACCAGACTTGTAACTCAGGTCTCCGTATATGGAATCACTGACTTTTTTCAGTCTCCAGTTTTGACGGAGAATTGAGAGTTCGCTATGGAAATCATTCTGATTCCTATTGCCCAGCTCCATCTGCATCGCCCGCAGTCTCTCCGACCCGCTAATAAGAATGTTTGCAGCCGCCATTAAACACTGAAAATACATGGGGACCAGTGGAGATAAATATTCAAGGCTCAAAATAATTTGATTTTTACTCCCTGTCAAAATGACAGGCACCAAATGGATATTCGTCAATGATGCGAACATTTTAGTGATCGTCCAATTGCCACCCAGGAACAAAACATGTTATTTTTGTTTTCAAAAGTTCAAAAACTTTACGTCGATTAATAAATACACAAGAAATTCACAAACAAGATAATTATATTCACTCTGAATTGATCTGAAATTAAAAAAGAACTATTTTTTACTTTCAATGTCCGATTTAGCCAGTAATGGGTCTTTGGATGTACCTAAACAGATAGTTTGTTTAAAATCTTGCATTGGACAAAATGTCCATCTGATATAAAAGTGCACTGGACATAAGCTATTTTTCATCTGACAATGACCTTGACCGGCCACTAATTTTGAGCCTTGTAAATATTACCTGCAAAGTGTGATGAAGGCCAAACTTTCTACTTTAGTTTTCATCACAAATTTTGAGTTTTGAGGACACTTGAAGGTGCTCAACAGTTAAGGCACATGGCAATTTGCGCTCCAAAATACACCTAATAATATTCACTTTTGAATTTTTCTTGGTATCAAAATGGGTACATGAACTACATTTCTACGAGCATTATATCATCATTTATATAATCACCCAACATATTTTTATTGTGGGACAATAAACAAAAGGACCATCCATCCGAAATATAAGCTATATAGGCCAGATCATTCTTGAGAAGAAGACATTTTGAGAATTACTATGGAGCTCGGGAAAGAGTTATGTGCCTGACTTTGACTTGGTGACCTCAGTTGAACAAGTCTGAATCCCTATGACCTGGCAACCTCATTTGAACAGGTCTGAATCCCAGTCACCCAAGGACCTTCCATACCAAATATAAGCTATATAGCCCTGATGGCACTTGAGAAGAAGACTTTTTAAGAATTACTATGGAGGAAAAGAGTTATGTCTATGGCTCCACCCCTATTTGACCCGGGGACCCCATTTGAACAAATCGGAATCCCAGTCACCATGGAAACATCCACACCAAATATGACCCATTTCGGTCTCATGGTTCTGGAGAAGATGTTTAAAGAATTGTTGATGGACGGATGCATTGATGGATGATGGAGAGACAAGAAGTGATGACTATAGCTCCACCAGAGCTTTTATACTGAATACTACAGTAATGCTCTAAATAATCGACTCCTTAACCACAGCAGAATTATGGTAACTTTTCATGATTAATCGGAAATATGGCTTGTTGTCATTCATCAGAAAGCTCTTCCCTGTTGAAAATTTTGGCTAAAGTTGTCGCCATGTCTCAGAACAAAAATGATAGAAGGCCACTCTGACACTGAATAAAGTCTCCCGAAAGCGTTAGTTTTTCTAACATTGTTTTGTTAAATTGAACTGGGAGTTCATTAGAATTAGAATTTTTTTTTTTTAGCAGTACATATACATTTTTTAAATGTATTTTTTTAATGTATTTTTTTAAATGAAAATGTGATGATGGACGGATGGACAGACAAGAAGTGATGATTATAGCTCCACCAGAGCTTTTATACTGAATACTGGTTGGAACATCAAACTATCAGAACAATTCCAACCTACTTTGGGTCTGATATTCCCAACTAATGTTGTGTCATGCAAGAAATTTCAAACTGTAAAAATTTTGGCCAAAGTTGTCGCCAAGTCTCGGAATAAATCGATAGAAGGCCCCTCTGACACTGAATAAAGTCTCCCGAAGGTGTTAGTTTTTCAAAATTTTTATTTAAAAATAAAAATTTTAATTTAAAAAAAACATTTGTTTTGTTAAATTGAACTGGGAGTTCATTAGAATTAGAATTTTTTTTTTTTAAGCAGTACATATAATTTTTTTAAATGTATTCTTTTAAATAAAAATGTGTATGTGTCGTGTTCGCTGGTCTAAAAAACATTGTTTTTTTTTTTAATTGAACTAGCAGTTCAATCTAAAAAAATTTAGATTTTTTTTTTAAATGTACATTTAAATGTTTTAAATGTATTCTTTTAAATAAAAATGTGTACACGTCATGTTCCCTGGTCTAGATTCTTACTCCCCAAATTGTGGGGAGTAAGAATTTAGACCGGTGAACATGACATGGCAGTGTTCCGAATAACTATTTGCATGTGCTGACCGACTAATAGCAATTCACTGCACACCTTGAGATTAACTGGAAATCCACATTGAGTGTGTGCTGATCGTAACACACAATCCGTGGGCTGAACTCAAGCCTTGAAATAGGGTGTCTGTCATTTGCAGAATGAGGTCCCCAAAGGGTGAATTTAGTGATGCTTCCACGCATAGTGGGCTAGCATCACCAAATTCACCCTCTGGGGACCTCATTCTGCTTACACCTCAGCAGAATGAGGTTCCCAGAGGGTGAATTTGGCGGGTAGCATCAATAAATTCACCCTCTGGGGACCTAATTCTGCAAATGACAGACACCCTATTTCAAGGCTTGGCTGAACTATTCCTTTGCCAGCCTTGGGAATGGGTGTACTTTACTGACAATCGGGGGACGATTGTAACAATGGGATTTTAACTGCGACTTTTAATCTTTCATAATTTACTTACTTGTGACTGTTTTCTATTACTTTTTTATTCATTTAATTTTGTTGATAGTATTTTTATCTATTTCTTTGGTTAACCTTGTTGTCTGTTTTTATTTTTTAATTTTATTTTTAGCCAGAAGCTTTTTTCATAATTTTAACTATTTTTTAATTTATGTTAGTATTCTCTTTTAATTATGGTCGCATGCTTATGGTCGTTGGTTTTTTTTTAATTTTATTTTTTAGTAATTTCTTAGTCACATGCAGATGGTCGTTATTAATTTTTAATGCTCATTTACTACTTTTTTATCTCTTACCTTGTATATTTTTATTTGTATTGATTGATGTAAGCGCATTGAAACTAATTTACTGTAGAATGCGTTTTAAATGTATATATAATAATTATAATAATAATAATAATAGATATGGTCATGGTAGTCTGTCGTTCACGAACATAGAAGAACACGGATTCGAATGCACCTGATGTTACAACGAGAACCGTAAGTTTGGGTTTTACCTCGTGGTATGACAAACCAGTGCGATACTGATATCATGTTCATACAATTGTGTTGTTCTATGTTTATTGCACACTCTGAGGATTGTAGCTTTATATAGTAAACTGAAATCTAGATAAGTAATGCTTCCTTTAATTGAACAAACTTTTGATCTATGTAGACTACACTTCATAATTTAGTGAAGACATTTAGTGTTACAGTTGAATTCTTCATGACAATGTCAACATAATTGTTTTTTATTTAAAGACATATTATGCGCTTGTTCGGGTGCATGAAACTGATAAGTCAGTAGACAGGCACTATGTCAACTGGAGGAATGTAGCATTCTACTACCATTGCCGAAAATCTCAAGCAAATCGTCAATACCACTCCATAGAAATATTGTCTAAAGTATACGCTCAATTGTAAATTTTACTTCTCGATTCGCGATGCAACTATTGGCGATAAACAAACGAAAACGATTTTGACATCGAGAGTCACTGCATTCAATTATTATAAAACAACCACGATGTGTGTTGTCAATTTGGAAATAATATTTGTAAAAATAAATACCTTGAGCAGTTCTATTTTATCGCCCTATCAGAGTGTTTGACATCATTTTAAGGACAAGACAAATAGTTTTGAAATCTTCTGTATTTAGCAACAAAAAAAATTAACAAATGGGTGTGCAATAAAAGTGAAACTTCCGTGAATTTTGTCTCTTATTGAATGAGTGCCAAATTCACCTTCTGGGAACCTCATTATGCTTAGGCCTCAACTGCTATGGGATACCTACAATCAGATTAAAGTTCCCCAGTTGAAGTTATTGATGTTCACCCATTAGTCACCTCGATTATGCAGTTTATCTTCTGAAAATTAGGGGATATAGTAACTGAACAGAAGTAACTAAAAATATGATATTTTTAGACTGTAGATAGTTCCCAGAAGACGAGGCCTGAGCAGAATGATGTCTCCAGAGGGTGAACTTGGTGATGCTAGCCCACTGTGCTTATCACTAAATTGACCCTCTGAGGACCCCATTCTGCAAATGACAGACACACCATTTCAATGTTTGTTTGCAAATATAAACCAATGATTGTGTAATAAATGTGAAACCTCCCAGAGTTTTGTCTCTTATTAAATGATTGACTGGTCCCCGAACTACAGTAATGCTCTAAGTAATCGACTCCTTAACCACAGCAGAATTATGGGTAACTTTTCAGGATTTAGTCGGAAATATGGCTTGTTGGCATTCATCGGAAAGCTCTCGGCGAGAGCTTTCCAATGAATGGCAACAAGCCATATTTCCAACTAAATCCTGAAAAGTTACCCATAATTCTGCTGTGGTTAAGAAGTCGATCACTTAGAGCATTACTGTATAAACCTTGCTACCGCTCTGCATTGGGAATCTTTATTAAAGACCGGTATGGACAAATGCCATCTTGAATCACTGGTTTGAATTCTGACTGGTACTAAAATATAACAGGTGCAAGCTGATTGGCTGAATTGATTTGTGTGTTGTGTCCAAAGACCCAAGTCAGACTAGATTCTGCAGATCTCTGATGGGACTAAATTATCAAACCATATTATTTTGATATCCCCTACTTTACATTTGTGAAGAGATATTTTAAATATGTAAACTATTTTCGCAGAATACATGCGCGAGGCAATGTATTGTGTTTTGATGTGTATCCCAATGTTGCTGTTTACTCTCCGTCATTATATTTGAATTGATGACATAAATGACGTCATCTACTTAAAGGTGGATTATCTCTTTGTAAACATGTATAATATAGTTACCGGGGTATAAAATATTAGATCTGAGTCGAAGACTCCTGTCCGGATATGCTTCTGTCGATTAATATTCATTTTATTTAGAATATGTTCTGGTCTAAAAAGTTGTGGTTGTTTAGCTAACGAACAATAGTGGTTACTGTTAACAGAGACCAGAAATTTTATTGTGTAATTTTGTCACAAATAAAAGTTAATTATACTCATTATCGCTTATAACTATGGAATAAAACAATACAACCAATCAATCTGGGACATTTGACGTTCGGTACATAGCCATAGGAACAGCCTAATGCTCTATATCGCTATATGGTATCACCCGAATGGTCTGTTCTAAAAATAGACAAATAAACGGGCCCAATAAAATATTCGAAATAAAATCAATATTAATTGATAGAAGCCTTTCCGGACAGGGGTCTTCAGTTCATATTTATTATTTTATACCCACGCAAATATTTCAAATTTTTTATTTAAAGAGATAATCCATCTTCAAAGATGGCGATGGTCTCTTAGGGGAGGGCATGTTACAGAGCGATAGCATCGTAGTGTTTCACCTATGAGCCACGGATGACTCTTATTGAATGAGTATCCTACCTTTTTCTTTGAGAGTAGCTGAACAGCCTGCTTTGAATCAGGCACCTGTTTTGTATCTGAGGAGTCCCCTGATATTGGGTCGAGCACCATGTAGCGACGTTCCTTCGCAATGTTCAGCACATCAAGAAGGACACTCATCTCAACATGAGAAGCTCTGTAGAAAAGAACATTATAATAATCTATAGTTTGTATATGGCACTTAAAGATGCATAATCCAATTTAACCCTTTACCCAACAAACCGCCCAAAACCGGCCAAATAAAGCTTCAACAGCCTAAAATATCTTCGGTCTGTCTCAATAGAACCATACAAAAATGGATATCATTGGAACCGGCTCCTTGACCACATTGTGATAGTTACAGTTATGCCCTGTGCCAATGCATTCTCTTATATATGCGAGTCGACCATAGGTCGCCTCGCATATATAAGAGAATGCATTGGCCTAAAACAAATTTTTTTTTTTCTTACATTCTTTAACAATTTTATAATTTTTAATGTGTTAAGCCAATGCATTCTCTTATATATGCGAGGCGACCTATGGTAAACTCGCATATATAAGAGAATGCATTGGCATAGGGCCGTTCTGTTGGGTAAAGGGTTAAAGCCTCTAAATTACCATTTCGTCGACTTTGGGGTAATATAAGTGTTTAATTTGAGTGGAGAAACCCAATGTTATTCCAATGAAGTAGCCATTACCATACATTGGGCACTGAAATTATATCAACAAGAGTAAAATATAGGAATAGAAGCTCGGTCAAAATTATGGATGTTGTGAAAAGTTTCTAAGTAAATAAAAGGCCGCACACGGCCACAGTGTCCCCCGAACCGGTGGCTTCATTTGGAGTGGAGGCTTTGTAGAAGTATACAATATGGATACTTCACTTGTGCATTGTCTCATTACTGACATGCATACAAATAACCAAATCTTAAAAAAACTCTTAAAGTCAAAATATAACCTCAAATTGGCACAAAATTACAAGAAAAATATAATTTTCTAAGTCGAAAAGCCCATAACTCTGAGAAAAAGCATCGGATCAAACTCAAATTCGAACTTGACCTGTATTTTGATATCAATGACTCACAAAAAATGGAATTTTCAATTGAACAGTCCAAACTTGAGTTATCATCCGGAAACCAAAGAAAAAAGAAGTACAATTGAATTTTCTAAGACGAAAAAAGTCCCATAACTCAAGGATAAATCATCGGATCAAACTCAAATTAGAACTCAACCTGTATCTTGATATGACTGATCCACATGAAAATGGTATTTGCAATTAAAGGATCCAAACTTGAGATATCATCCGAAAACCGAAAAAGTGAGAAATTTTCTAAGTAAAACAAGTCGAAAAAGGGCCACAACTCTCGCAAAAATGGGCGGAGCAAACCCATATTCGAACTTGACCTGTATTTTGGTCTGATAAACTCACATACCATATTTGGTTGAGATATGATCACACAAACTGAAGTTATCATGCGGAAACCAGAAAATTACAAGATTCTAAGTACAAACAGGACCATAACTCTCGCAAAATGGGCGGAGCAAACCCATATTCGAACTTGACCTGTATTTTGATCTGATAAGGGGATAACTCCACCAAAATAAGTCTGACAGACGTCATAATCGCAGGTGCAGAGGTTCCCATGGTGGTTGATGTCAGTGCCAAGTTTCACGGAAAATGATAACAAAATGACTGAGAAAAACACCGGACAAATTTGTGTTCACGGACAGATGATGGACAACAGACGGTTGACAGATGATACGACGGACGGACAAGCTGATTCCAGTATACCCACCATAACTTTGTTGTGGGGGGGGGGGTATAATAATTAGCTGTTAATGAGGGTGTTAAATATATGTATGTGGCAAAAGAGGTGTACAGCAGGCTTGCTTCAGACATTGCCGTGTTCCAAGTTACGAATTGAGTCTTACTTGAGTTTGTTCCTGATGTTGTCCCACGGCCAGAGTGACGGTTGGAACGGAGCCAGCACTTTTTCCTCCTCTACTACATCTTTATCACCTTCAGATGTTGCTTTCCCGCTTTCATCTTTCTCGTCTTTACCAAAGTCTATCTTGTGGGCATTCTTTGTCAGATGCTCTGACATAGACAGTGGGCTGAAAAATATAAATGACAAATAATAGGGTTTTTGCACAAATTCAGGAAGCTCCAATCATGGAAGGGTTAACCCTTTCTATACTAAATACTCATTGATGAGTAGTTACCTTATTAACCCTTTCTATACTAAATACTCATTGATGAGTAGTTCTCTAAGGAAATGATTAGATAATAAGATCAACACATGACCATAGAAATAGAAAAACCCTTCAAAAAATATATTTCTCTTACATTCGTCCAATCATAGAATATGCTGCACCAGTATGGGACAATTGTACATGCGAATTGAGCAAACGACTTGAAAAAATTCAATTTGAAGCAGCAAGGATTGTTTCAGGAGCCACGCGTAGCACTAACAATAGCGACCTTCTATCTGAACTTGGGTGGGAAACATTAGCAGAAAGGAGAAAAAATTTTAAACTACATCAGTTTTATAAAATGTTTGTTAGATCATCACCATCCTATTTATACAACATGATCAACACCGATACCCCGGGTTCCCAGAGATATAATTTTAGGAGAAACGACTTAAGACCTCCGCAAGCTGACAACTCGGCATATATGAACACCTTCCTTCCATCTGCTACTCGCCTGTGGAATGAGTTAACACCCGTAACTAAAAGCGCAAAGTCTTTAGTGATATTCAAGTCACGACTAGATATAGAAAAACGGAGAAATTCATTGAAAGTCCAACACTTTGATTATTGTTTAAATCGCGAAACCCAAATATTGCATGCCCGTTTAAGACTCAAGTGTAGTAATCTAAATCGTGACCTTCATGAAAACCATTTACGCGATTGTGACAAATGTGTATGCGGGGATGTAGAAAGCGCTGAACACTTTCTATTATTCTGTCAAAGATATACTCAACTCAGGTCTGACTCATTCTCAAATATTGACCCGACTTTCTTAACTACCAAGATCTTACTCAAAGGCATACCATTGCTATCATCTGAAATAAATAATGAAATATTCAGAGCTACGCAATACTTCATTCAAACAAGACAGTCAATGACTGTGGGGTCGCTCACCAGACTGCAAAGACTGATAAGACTGGGACTCTGGAGACCAAAAGTCAGCACTTTTCATAATCACTTTAAAAGAAGTAGATTTAAACAGGATATGTGGCTAGAGAGACTGTAAGTATGTAGATTGGTGAAAATCCACCTTGAAATTGCCAACTGTACACTACTGATCACCCCCCATTTAAAAACAAATCTGAATTGCAGTCAAGGAAGAACATTCCATTCTATATAAGCCAAATAGTTCTTGCAAAACATATTTTAAGAATTACTATGCAGTGAAATAGTTAAGTCTCTGGCTCTGCCCTTATTTGACTTTGTGATCCCATTTTCACAAATCTGATAAGGATAAGATTTAAGTTCCCCAGTTGAAGTTGGTGATATTCACCCATTGGGCACCTCATTTATGAATTTTATCTTCTGCAAGTTAGGGGATATAGAAACTTCCTAGAAGGGAAATTTAACTAACAACAATGTAAATTTGATACTGTAGATACTTCCCAGAAGATGAGGCCTAAGCAGAATGAGGTCGCCAGAAGGTTAATTTGGTTATGCTAGCATCACAAAAAGCGTGTATGTTCCTACATTGTGCATGCCTGGCCTCAAGCAACACAATGTATTATACAATCAAGCCTTGAAATAGTGTGAAAGTGTGTCTGTCATTTGCAGAATGAGGTCCCCAGAGGGTGAATTTAGTGATGCTATCCCGCACAGCGGGCTAGCATCACTAAATTCACCCTCTGGGGACCTCATTCTGCTAGGGCCCCCAACTGCTATGGCAGACCTAGGATAAGATTGAAGTTCCCCAGTTGAAGTTGGTGATGTACACCCATTGGGCACCTCAATTAGGAATTTATCTTCTGCAAATTAGGGGATATAGAAACTTCCTAGAAGGGAAAGGTAACTAACAACAATGTTAATTTGATACTATAGATACTTCCCAGAAGATGAGGCCTAAGCAGAATGAGGTCTCCAGAGGGTGAATTTGGTGATGCTAGGCCGCTGTGTGGGATAGCATCACTAAATTCACCCTCTGGGGACCTCATTCTGCAAATGACATTAGTCCTGATATGAACAATACATGAGAGATTGGGAATTAATGACATCTAGCAAATCTGCAGGAATGTTTATAAACATATCAAGATTGACATGATTGTGTCGGCATACCCAGCATATATACAGTTACAGCCAAAGTAAATGCTTCTTATTAATGATTCTGTCAAGAATTTGAGTAAATTTTATTTTTGAGACCAGGCCAGGGTGGCAGAAGCAGTGCACTTGAATGAAGGGCCAGGGGCCACAACCTACAGAAATGTAATGGCATTAGTTTTTCAATTATAAAAAAATGTTAAACAATATATATATATATTAAATTGACCATGGAGTTAAATACACTTTTTTTTTTTTTTTTTTTAATATTCTAATAAAAAAAAACAATTCCACAGTTTTTTTAAATATTCTTTTATTTTTTAATATATCATTCTTTTCTATTCTTTTCTTTTTTGGTTAAAGAGTTTAATCTGAATTTTTTTTCTTCTAAGTTATGTCCCTGGCCCCACCCACATTTGACCCAGTGACCTCATTTGAACAAATCTGAACCCCAGTCAACCAATGATCCTTCATACCAAATATGAACCCATTTGGCCTGATGGTATTCGAGAAGAAGATGTTTAAAAGAATTACTATGGAGGGAAAGAGTTATGGCCCTGGTTTCTCAACTAATCAACCTGGTGACCTCATTTGAACAAATCTGGATGTGAGTCACCTAGGGAACATCCACACCAAATATGAACCCATTAGGCCTTATGGTTCTGGAAAAGAAGTCGTTATAAGAATTACTATGAAGGAATAGAGTTGTGGCCCTGCTTTCGCAACTATTTGACCCAGTGACCTCATTTGAACAAATCTGAATGAGAGTCACCTAGGGAACATCCACACCAAATATGAACCAATTCGGTCCAATGGAACTTTAGAAGAAGATGTTCAAAGAATTGTTGACAGACGGATGGACGGATGGACGGACGTACAGTTGACAGATACGTTGTGCCAATAATTTTGTCCATGCATAATGGGGTTAGTAAATCTGTCAGTGCCCCCATTGTGGGGTTGGCATTAGCTTTACAGTTGACAGATACGTTGTGTCAATAATTTTGTCCATGCATAATGGGGTTAGTAAAGGGTTTTGTCCATGTATACTGGGGTTATAAACATTGAGGGGTTGATAAAGTCCATGCATTGTGAAGTTAAACCATATATTCATTATGAGGTCATAAAGGGTTTTGTCCATGTATACTGGGGTTACAATCATTGAGGAGAATATGCGTTGTGCCAATAATTTTGTCCACGCATAATGGGGTTAGTAAAGGGTTTTGTCCATGTATACTGGGGCTATAAACATTGAGGGTTTGATAAAGTCCATGCATTGTGAAGTTAAACCATATATTCATTATGAGGTCATAAAGTGTTGTGTCCATGTATACTGGGGTTACAAACGTTGAGGAGAATATGAGGGGTTGATAAAGTTCATGCATTGTGAAGTTAAAAAAATCATATTTGAATGAAGTCTCCTACTCAGAGCTAAACTAATAAATTAGACTATTCCATTGTTCATTTGAAGGGGTATTTTCATAATGAGCATACGGCAGCAAGAAATAATTTTCCTGAGATTTATTAATGGATTCCCATTCATTCAGTGGTAGTGATGTTCAGATCTGATAATTTATTAACTGAACATCCATATATGTTCCGTCTCCAGCAAGATTCTAGGGTTCTGACTGGTCAAAGAACCCCTCAATATTTGTTATGTTTCCGTCTTGACACGCGAAACCAAGGGCCTTATGTTTACGGATGACGTCAAGCAGAAATAGACTGTCGGGGTAAATTTTTCTGCATTTTAACAGTTATCATTCTGTTAACACTTAAAAGGCAGAAAACAAAGATTCCGACTGAACATATATGTTATTGTGGTTGATTGACGATAACATGGTATGATATTTACAGCATACAACGTATGTTCAACCTCGACGTTTGCGTCTCAGTTGAACATATATTCCAAGCAGTGAACATCAGACCATGTTTAATACCGTCAATCCACCACAATATCTTATAATTTGTGTCTAAAATTGGATTGAAGACAGACATAAAAGACTGTCAGAGTGGACAAACTAGTGCATGAGCTGTAGAAAATCAGTGTACATGTGCAAATCAATGTTTGGCGAAAACTAACTTTCATGTAGAAAATTAGATGAAAAATAAGAAATTTCTATATTCTATAACTTTCCAAATAATAGTTTCCATAAAAAATTTATTTGTACATGCATGATGTGCACTGTGATTTTCTACACCATGTGCACTAGTTTGTCCTATCAGACAGTCATTTATTTATGTTTTAATCCAATTTTAAACACAAAGCACTTTGGTTTAGAGGCTCAAGGTTCCCGGCCCTGTTACAGTTGGAATCAGATTAAGTGGGCATTTAAGCACGGTTTTAGCGCACCCCGTAGCGAGAACATTGCCACGCATAAGCGTGAATATCCAAAAATGTATGCACCATGTTCTTGTTATGGAAAAAGGTTCATCATGGATTTATGTTAGCCAAATTTTTTTTTTTTCACGTTTGTCAGAATTTAACAACGAACATGAAATTCCAAGAAAAATTATTATTTGTGAATGCTTATCAAGAAATAGCCTGTGGGACATGTGTGTTGTGCTCGCTAACTGCGTGCACATATTTTTAATAAGCGCGCCAATATTCGCGTTTAAACAGACTGCCCACTTAATCTGTATTTATGGGGTTTGTTTATTACAGTATACATCCTCTTGACTGCCAATATATTACAATATTCATTCTTTGCAGTTCATTTATATATAAAATTTACACCACATGTATTTTGGAAACATTTTCCATGTATGACAGGCAGGCAGTCATGCACAAAATTCTCTTCATACAGGGTATGGTGTCTGATGAAGGATTGAATGATGCAAATAGCAAATGCTTTCAAAAACAAATTGACCTAATCAGATTTGTCCATGGTTGGTTTATAAATAACTGAATGTGCTAGAATGGCTGAACTGTATGCTAGAGATCTTCCAGTCTTTTCCGAGAAAAACGAGAGATGACTTTCAAAAAATAATTTTTTATTGTTTTATACATAAATTGAAAAACAAAAAACTTACGACTGTTCATGTCTATAACATAATAAATTTTAAAGGGACATTGTCTACTTAAAGTGGTAAAATAGATGTAAAGGAGCTATGTTTATTCATGGTTTCCAATGAATAATATGTCAAATATACTATATATATAGTGTATACTGTGAAGCTTCAAATAACAAAATGTGAGTAGCAAATAAATATCAAATATTTCACCCGACTTCAAAATGGCCATCTTTAATTTTCTTAGAAAATTGGAGTGGTATGCATGTATGTGGTAATCTAAGAAATCGATTATATCTCACTATAAGAATAGCAGTGCATGTTTCTGACATTTTTTGCAATTTATAATAGCCGCAAATACACAAAGTCAAATCAGTAATTCCTACGTTTGACAGCAACTATATATCTCATGCGCAGTTTGAGCATTGTAAACTCGCTGTCGTAGTAATGCCAGAGACCCACCTGTATATCACATAGATGGTGTGACTTCTCACACATCTGAAAAGTTGTTTTTAACAAAAGCGTCTGTCACCTTACAGTCGTCCTAAAGGTCGTACACTCAGCAGTAAGTCACTGAGTCGACATACACACAATCCCTTCCCCATTTCTCGGAGTCTGGGATTCATTAAACGTGAGCTATCGGAATAGTTATCGTATAAATCTCTCCGACCAATGGGAGTCAGCAAGGTTAATAACAATTGCGGCAGCCGGATTGCAAGGCAGAGCTAAACTGGCGAAATCCCGTGCATTCATTGACTCTTTCAATAGTGACGCCGAAATCCCATGCATACATCGACACCGTCAATGCATACATGGGATTTCGCCAGTTTAGCTCCGCCTTTCAATTCCGGCTATAGGAATTGTTATTAACCCTGATGACTCTCCTTGGGCGGAGGAATTTATACGATAACCATTCCGGGAAATGGGGAAGGCATTGTGTGTCTGTCGCTTCAGTGACTTAGTGCTGAGTGTACAACCCTTAGGATGACTGGTCACCTTATAGATCATTTTTTGAAAGTTCACAAGGCGATTCCTAGTAAACCGCTGAATATCTTACATGTATTATGTAATTTTGTACATATAGGATTGCAGGCATGCCGAATCAGAATATAATACTCGCCAGTTGTAGACAACGTCACTTTAAGGTTTAGAACATAAATTGAAAAACAAAAGATGACTATAAATCTTGTCTATAACATTCAGTGTTCACACTGACATTAGAAGATTTGAATGATGAAGTTTCTAATGAATTTGAGTCAGACTAGTGTTACTCATGTGGCTACAGGCTGGTCTGGCTGTCGAATTCATATCTTTACACCACCTGTGTTTACACAGAGCGCCTCCATACAAACTGTTGCAAACGTTACAAACACGCAATGGCCATTGCACTCACAAATCAATGAATGTCACCCAATTGCGGAATTTGCTCATGAACGTTTCCGGTTTCTTCGTGCCACGGTAGCAACGTGGGTGGTCTTACTGTGGAGTCCCAGCATGTTTCTCGAGTCCTGTGCCAGTGAAACGTACCAAGGCGGGGTGTTTGGTTGTTGATGATGCTTGTTTCATTTTTTTTGTAGTGGACTCGTGTCAAAAAGTTGCATTTTTTTCTTGATTTTTGTGCACAGCGTTGCGGGGTATAAATATTAGTAATGAACGGCAGACCCAATCGTGGCCATTCGTTTCGACCGGCAGAGAAATTCGACAAAGTCTATGAAATCCACTTTGTCGAATTTCTCTGACGGTTAAAACGCAATGGGTCAGCCTTTCATTTCTTAATTGAAACTTCATCATTCAGATCTTCTAGAGATTCCTTCCATGGGCAGGTGTTTGTCGATGTATACTGGGGTTACCATAGATTACGGTGGAGAATCACATGATCAAAAGTTGATTTCGCATGCGCAACCAATGAATGGATAATGAAAAGAAAGCTAATTCTACTGGTAAATTACAAATTTTATTATATTGTGGTGCAGTCGATCATATGCCTAATAACATGCCAAACAAGTTGACAACTTATTTTGTATCAAACTCGACATATTTTTCTCAAACATTCTGACCAAAATTTGACAAAAATGACAAATTCGAAAAAAAATTGGTCAGAGTGTTTGAGAAAACTGCAAAGCGTTTTTCACCAATAAAGTTTCAGCTTGCGTGTGTGAAATAAAACTTTTGATCGCGTGATTCCACACAGTGATACATGTAATATAAATGTTGTGGGGTTTATCAAATGTCCATGCATTATGTAGTTAGTTTACCAATATGGCCATAATAAAGAGATATTTATTGTGAGGTTGATAAAAGTCCATGCATTAATATAGATATTTATTGTGAGGCTCCATGCATTATGAAGTTAGTTTATACCAAGATGACCACAATTGACTACAAATTATTCATCCATTAGATTATTCAGTTCTCATCACAAAACAAATTGTAATTTTTAATTAACCCATTTTTATACAAGTAAATAAATTCTCACCATCAAATTCTAAATCATTAAATGTAGTGGTCTAGTTCTGGAAATAGGGACGTTAAATTTAATTAATAAATCACATAGAGAAATTGATTGCCATTCATCTGCAGACAGATACCATCAATATATCGAGAAATAGCTATTTTTTCAATTATATAAAAAATCGTCCCCACAGTAAAGTTCCCTTTTTGTTTGATGGCTCTGCCCCACCCCCTGCCCTCGGATGCTTCAGCGCCCCTGTCTGCAGAGATGTTCAGATAACATATTAAAAATTCAACAACACAAATTAATGAAGGGAATAAAATAACTATTAGTAAGAATCCAGATACCAAATGGTTGATTCTTATACAAGCTAGAAATGACTATGATTGAAGATAGCGAATGTTACACTAACTAAAGACATGTGAGCTCAAGAACTTTCAACAGTTCACTTAGGCATACCATTTTGAAGGATCTGTTTACCAGTAACAATTTAGAAAATGAATTTGTTCCAGTACATATAACACACCCAGCGACCAACACACTAAAATAATGGAGCAACACATACCCAGGCCTTTGGCCTGAATGTACTCGGTCCGGGAAAACAAGCACAGACCCTCATACAAGTTATAGTAATAGCCTATATAAATATGCCGTCAAAGAAAAATTGAAGTGTCGATGACACCACAGCGGAAGTTTTCACAATCAGGTTGAGCACTTTGTCCCACCAAAAATAACTGTCAAATTAGTGTTTGAATTTTATTCAGACTTATTAACTATATCTGCTGTACATTATTGATTATTTTGCTTTCTGGGTACATGTATTTTGTTTTGAAACTTGGAAAACATTGAACGAGCCACATTTCTTAGAAAAATTTCATGCTAATTCCGATAAAACGTCTTTTCAGTATTTTTTGCCACTAAAATTGAAAACGAAAAATATTCTTTTTCGTTTGCTCAATTGTCATTCTTTGTGTTCGTTTGGACGACTGAAAATGTTTCAGAACTATTTGTCATCAAAGGTATGCATTTTATGAAAAATATGTTGAATCGTCACACCTCTGTTTCGGAGTGGACATTATATTTGACATTTTTGACATTCAACTTTGGGCAGGTTTCTCATGCCCTTTGCAGAAAGAAGATTAATTTATCGTGGTCAAATCACCATAACAGCTCAATAAAATGATGTTTCGGAGTGGTCATCGAAAAATCTAATTTTTGACATAATTTAAAAAACAGCGGATACTCAACAAGTCAACGAAAAAAAAAGATTTTTCATGTTTGACAGGGCCAAAAAATAATTTAATTTCTGTACTCAATGGAAAAATCAACTTGAAAGTCAGTATCCATCATGTTACATGAGAAAATTGGTCCAGTAATGTTGCGTGCTTATTTTATCTGA
Source organism: Siphonodentalium dalli (assembly GCA_032622095.1). NCBI lineage: Eukaryota > Metazoa > Mollusca > Scaphopoda > Gadilida > Siphonodentaliidae > Siphonodentalium > Siphonodentalium dalli. The sequence continues at coordinate 35,750,811 of CP136066.1, read as the reverse complement.
CTTGAGAATGCCAAAACCTCCAAAATATGGATGCTCAACCGGATTGTGAAATGAAGAAAACAATTAGTAACATGATAATTCAAATAAGAAATACTTCCTACAAGGAAACGAGACATACCTGGTCTCTTTTCTATGTTACATAGAACTTTATTTATTATTTCTTATTTTAATTATCATGTTACTAATTTTTTTCTTAATTGTGTCCCGCTCCCTTTTGAAAATAACCCCTCCGCCATCTCTCGATTTTCTCATGCCCTTTTCTAATTCCTTCTGACGCGGACATCTTTTCTGATCGAAATTATCTTTGAAGATTTTGTGAAGCTCCTTCTCCTCTTCCAGAGACCAACGCTGTTTTTCTGGTTTCTTCTTTGCTAGATCAAAGAAACCATCAATAATCATAAATAAGGATCTGCACATATTTCGTTAAGAAATTCCACAGGGGCTACAGAGCATAATATATATACATAGAGTACTAATAACGAAGCTGTCACGAGAGCGATCTATTTTGAATTCCAATGTGTATCGCATTAAATGAAACAAATTCCGTCCTGGTCTGGCCAATAAAAAGTTTTAAAGTGTCACACCTACATGCAATTGAACAAATTCATGTGGTGTCCGTGCTTCTATATACAAATATACAATTAAACCAACATCATGGTATTATCGTGGTAAACAGCATGGAATGTTCGAATGTATGGTTGATATCCGGGAGGTAGGAAAGGTATATGGTATTTATAAACAATAATGGAGGTATTGATAAAAACTCTTTGATGGAAATATATTGAGGAACACTCACATAGGCTAATTGGAATAAATATGTTAGCTTATCACATGTAGACAATCACCTTTCTGTCTTGGACCTTTCTGTCTTGGAACAAAGTCACTATCACCTTCATCGTCTGGAAGAGCACCCCCCCCTTCCTCGTCAGGTAGCAATAAGGTGGTGCTGTCCACCTCATCATCGTGCGGCGCTTGTGCTACAACATCTGCAATTAATGGATGATACATTGTAAATATAGCGGAAATGACTTGTCAATTGGTCAATGTCAATTTCTATCAATAATAAACTCCTAAATTCTGTTCAAAATGTGGAATCTCAATGGACATGCAGTTGGTTAAAGCCAGGCAATATTTATACATCATTGCAATGAAATGCTCCAATAACAAAATTATTTACTGAATGTAAAACAATTTAGCAGTTCTAATATGTTATATGTATACAACAGCAGGTCAATCTCAATTTAGGAATAAAAAATAGGTTTGAATTCGATTAGAACATATTTGATAAAGTTGCTAAATTGCTCTTTGCTCAAAAACGAACTCACGTAATTCCTAAAAAGTGGGCGTAGGTTCCATGTATATATCATCCAATAATGACTTACCAATGAAATCAATTTCATCAAGAGATTTCCCATGATATTTATTTGTTAGACCGAAGTCCTGGATGAGTAAAATTTTCGCCACATCAACCCGCTCTATAACGTCATTAAGCTGTCTATAGTGTATCTTGTGGACGTTGAGAGTGTGGCCTAAATGGTCAAGGACCCATTGGCGTTGCGACTCAGTTGTATCCAGAGACTGAAAATATATAAACTGAAATTATAGTACTCCTTAAATTTATTGTCATGTGCTGCAATGTGTAATAAATGACGGGTGTCAACTATTGGAATGTCCAATTTCGATGTGGAACTCAACTTCAACGATAGCCACCTCTAGATCGTAGCATCAATTTTTTGCATGTATCGCGATACAACAATAACTGGCCAAGTGTACCGGTATGCATATCGCAAGTTCGAGTATCGATGATACACCGGTGCATCGATGAATCGTCACACCCCTACTCAATTTATGGACTGTTTAATAATGATTGCCAATAATTAATTTGCAGGAAGATCAGGGAAGATGCTTTAAAAACCATTTTTAAAGGGGCACAAAGGTTTCCTGAACCAAACTCACCGAAACTTGTCTCCGACTATTTTTGGCAGATGCTATCTGAGTCAATGAAATTCGATCGTTTAAAACGGCGTTATTTATGTAATATTATGCTTTAGATGACCGGGATTGGGATTTTTTGTGAATAACATTGTGTCCTGGACAATATTTTAGCAAAACAAATTTTCCGTGAGTTTGGGTCAGGAAACCGTAGTGCCCCTTCAAGGTGAAGATGGATCCAAAGACATTTAAGTCCCTGGGGGGCAAAATTCAAGTACTTCAAGAGCCTTGAAAATGGACTATCAAAATTAAATTACTTTCAAGCACTTCAAGGACCTCTACAAATCCTGCATCTTCCTGGGTATTATACCAGATCAATCAGGAGGGCTAACACTCATGCACAACACGAGCAGTCACTGAGGTACATTCATCACACAAAACATGAGCTTGACTCAGTGGACTAGGAATTCATTTGAAGGATTTACAAGACACATAAAGTGATTAGTATTTCTCTAGATATCATGAGCTAAAAGCCTAAAACAGGACATTATAGCACATTATTTTAGAAGTTAAGCAGAGGCTAGCACCTGATGATCTCTTACCTGCATCATCGTTGCCATATATTTCCTCATTCCACTTGTGCGAACGAGCCCTGGGCATTGCAAACCCGCCTTCTCGGTTATGTGCCTGATGGCATCATATGCTCGGTAGACTGCTCCTTTCTCTACAAAAAAAAATTATGTAACAGATGCCATTGTAAATACACATTCACAGGCCTTTAAGAATTGAAAATTCGGATAACCCAAAAATAGGTCAACCAAATTTTTTTTAGATAACCTTTTTGATTTGGATAACCCATTAAAAAAAAATCCCTATTTTTTGGCTACCGTATTTTCATTGAGAATAACTGAGTATATATTTAAAATGGTATATTAATATCACACCCATTTCAGGTACTGTGCTAAAAAATAGATTTGTAAAACACCTGACCATATATTTATCAGCTAGATGCACATTTTGGAGCTTTTGGTGTTAAAGAATTTCAAAATTACATCAATTCTGGATTTGCTGTACCAGATCGGGACTGACCGACTTATATTCATCAGTATGTTAAATTTACAGCTGGATGATAAGGTTTCCAGCACCTGTTCATTTTACTACTATTTTCCTGTATTTAACCCAAACAAAACTCTACTGAATGTATCAAGATCCATAATAGAAAAACATTACAAGTAATGAAATTCCAGGATGCAAATGCCTTTAAATGTAAAAGATTGCAGTAAAACTAACTGTGTATTTCGTGAATTCCTTTCTCTTTCCTACTCCCTGTTGTGAGTAAGGTCAAGGTCAGGACTTAGTTAGATTCTATTGATAACTGGGGGAAAAATGGTCCAGTGTGTGTGCTCATTAACCTGCATAAATTAGGGGTGCCACGATTAATCGTATAATCGATGAACCGTTGATAAAGCCGATAATCAATTACCATTTCCGTAGTCGATTAATCTATGTTATTTATTTCGGACGACGTGCTGGGTATTATTGAATACCGTGTTTGTTTTACAGTTTAATCTACAACCGAAGGTTTAACAACCTTTGATCATGCATCAGAGAGAGTCTGACATGAGCATTCTGGTACTTAGATATTACTAGTACAGTCTATCACTTATCGTGTGGTGACTGCTAAATGAAACTCACTATTACTATCAGAATTACTTAACTTGTTCTGAGTTCTGAAATTTCTGGGTGGGGGGGGGGGGGGGGGGGGCACCTTTGTGATTGTTATCCACTCTGAAAGTTTGCTGAAACTTACATGGTTTCTGTGACATTAGATTCCTTTTTTAGGAACCGCTGGCGGTCCGTCATGCATTCCTATTCTTATATTGTTTGTATGTTTGGCTATTCATAACACTGAAATTAATGGTTATGTTCGTTCTAATGAACTCACAATTATTATAACCTTGACAATTTGACATCGCCGAGATACCCGGTATGTGCTGGTATTGAATACATGTACATTGTGCTCATTAGTCATTACCGGTGGTTTATGGTGGACATTGTTAGCATAAAAATTGCATCAGCCAAGTATTTTAATCAACAGATTCAACACCCACCCAATAGGCCATATTACGGAATACGGTACTTCCACTGTTGATATTAGGTACGATTAATCAATTATAAATCGATTATTGACAACCGATTATCGATTATCAAAATAAATAATCGTGGCACCTCTAGCATAAATCCAGTCTATCCAAATATATATACAATTAATGTACTTCTAATGACGGAAAATATATGGTTTTGATTGGAATTAATTACAATAAAAATGAACAATTTCGTTCGATATTGGTTTAATACACCACACAAAAGTATTGGAGAAGTCGCCTTTCAGACTCGATGTCCAATAGTTTTTTCACGGTCTATTGAACTGACTCAATGCAGTATGTTTATCTCCTAAATAAAACTCATTAATATCTATAAGGAGTGAGCCCATATTATCATCCGATGGGCCATAATCTTCATGATCACAACTTACTTGGCATCCCAAACAGATAAATGTTTTCAATCGTATCAACTTTCTTTCTGACTTCGTTGTTAGACAGGAAGAGCAGAGCCTCCTTGGCTTCTGGTGGTATTATGACAGGAACCGCTTTGCCAGTCTGTTAATAAATAACGAAAATGTCAATGACACACACTGAAGTGCAACTTGAGAACTTTTGGGAATATCTATGGTAAATACAGAATTAATAATTTTATGTAATAAAACCCCTCTATGAAATGAAAGTGTCAAAGTGACAATGACACACTGCAGCTAAACTTAAGAAATTAAATGTTATACCTGTATAAAAACACTGTTAGCTGTATCTATAATCCAAATGGTACTGAATGGTAATGTGAAATCCCAAGATGGCTGCAAGTGGCCATGTTTATTAATTAAAATCGGAAAAATATTATTGCTCCCACCAGACAAGAAATGTGGCAGTAACCACACATTGATCAATACTTACTTTTCCTCGAATTTCCACAAATTCTTGCTGTGTAAGTAACTCCATTTCGAATGCAGTTAATTGCCTTGACAAATCCATTTGCAAAGAGTCTACTCCAACTTTTCGCTGTGCGAATGAGGTTAACCTACAAAATAAATAATGATTAGAATAGAGCTGTACGAATTGTTAACAGACACCCACATACGTCATGGCAATAGCTTACTCTTGTGTGCCAAATAAATATACATGTACGTTAATTTTTTTCTGTGTATTAAAGTTCCTGCTTGTACGATTGAATTGTGATATAATTCATAAAACAACGTAGTGTAAAATGGTGTATAATCACATTAAACAGGCTTCTCAAAAGTACCGCAAATACCAAAACTCTTGGTAGTGGTACCGATTCAGGGTTGGCACCGCAGTTCTGGTACCTGTACTGACATGCATTGCAAATAATTCTTGTTATATTGATATATTTGACTCCACTCTTTTAAAGATAGAATATTAGAGCTGGGACACAGTTCAAGATTCGAGAGTCAAGCAAACTCAACCTAAAGGAACTTTCGACATTCAAATTCTTTGCGGGTAATAGGCATTCTAGTCTCTTGAAAACAGCTAGCTATATATAGTTAAGCTAATGATACCAAGACCATTGTTCAGGGCTTAAAATCCCCTAAGTTTTGTGAGAATCAACTGCAGAATCACTTTAACCATAAAGCACTAAAAATTAAAAAAAGATTTGCAAGAATCATTACGAGAATCGATTCGGTGATTCTCACCGAATCTTAAGGCCTATTGTTTTAGATCAAATATTTAAGATGTGTTTCTTAACTCACCTAAGTGCTTGGACCTCGTGACAGCGACGACGATTGTACAACGTTAACCGGGCAAGGGCAGTATTAGCTATCAGGCGGTAGTTCATCTCTGAGAAGTCATAATAGTCAAACTTAGACAGCTGATTTATCATGTATTCAGTTAGTTTCTTCACATCATCAGGCAAAGGAATCTCCTTCACGTTATTTAAAGCCCTTTCTGACAAACAATGTTTAGCAACTGCTTTCATAGAAGAGCTCCATTTAAGTTTCATTAACGTCTGAAGCTTTTCGGCAGATCTCAGTTTCAAATCTAAATTGTTCACAATTGCTTCACCAATCTGTATCCCGATTATTGTTTGTAAGTCATAGCCAAGCTTAATGACATTTGATGGAGATCCTAATGTTTCAGGGTCGTTTTCGTCCTGTTTGCCACACTTCAAAGCTGCTTTTTGAATTTCCTTGAAATTTTCTGGAATCAACAGATCATCCAAAGAACCTTGTTCGGTTAATTCTTCAAGATTCATTTTGAAATTAGCACAGAGTCTCATAATGGAAGAAGTATAATATTTTCGCATTATTTTGTTGCCTATATTCCTCAGCATATTATGATTTCCTAGAGAGACGATTAGTTTCTCAGATTTTGCAACTTTACCAACTTCGTCATCCTTCATAATTGTGAACACTTCATTAAGTAATGAAGCAGATGGATTGCTATCTATTCTGCCACACATTGCTTGGGAGGAAACTTGAAGAGATCCCTGACTTTCTGATGAAGTTGACCTGGCAGGACATTTCGCTTGATGGCGATGAAGGTTGATAAGGAGTATCCATTCTAAACAGTTTGGGCAAGGCCCATATCTGCTAACATCAAACGGTCCTCGCTGTCTTCGTGCAAGTATAATCCTTCCTTTGTTGTTCTTGAGACATTCCACATTATGTTTGTGACAGCCTTTTATTCTTAAAAGATCTATCAGTCTTGTCCTTGAGGGTTTGTCCGCATTTTTGATTCGACTCACTTCTGGTTCATCTTCATGTATGTGGCCTAAAATGTGATGAGAGAAGTTTGTCTGGAATATACCACAATAATAACATGGGTGTGAGTTATTGTGTACCCTGCACGATTTCTTTACTTTTCCAGTTTTGGTAAGTCTGTTGTCGATAATTCTTTTTTGATAGATTTTCTTTTCTTTGATATCTGCGACAGCATCATCCATATCAGAATCACTGACTTCTGTAACAGCATCATCCATTTCAGAATCACTGAATTCTGTAACAGCATCATCCATTTCAGAATCACTGACATCTGTAACAGCATCCTCCTTTTCACTGATTTCAGAATAACTAGATTCTTTGGAATTAATAACTCGAGCCATTTCCGTCAAAACTGGAAACACATCGGAGTAATAACCCTCTTCGTCAACGCTATCTGAAACTATGTCAGATTTAGAATCTTCAATATATTTACGGTCCGGCGTCTCCTCTGATTTAGAATCTTCAATACGTTCACGGTCTGGCGTCTTCTCAGATTTAGAATCTTCAATACATTCACGGTCCGGCGTCTCCTCAGATTTAGAATCTTCAATACATTCACGGTCCGGCATCTTCTCAGATTTAGAATCTTCTATACAATCACGGTCCGGCGTCTCCTCAGATTTAGAATCTTCAATACATTCACGGTCCGGCGTCTTCTCAGATTTAGAATCTTCAATACATTCATGGTCCGGCGTCTTCACAGATTTAGAATCTTCAATACATTCACGGTCCGGCGTCTCCTCAGATTTAGAATCTTCAATACATTCACGGTCCGGCATCTCCTCAGATTTAGAATCTTCTATACATTCACGGTCCGGCGTCTCCTCAGATTTAGAATCTTCAATACATTCACGGTCAGGCGTCTCCTCAGATTTAGAATCTTCTATACATTCACGGTCCGGCGTCTCCTCAGATTTAGAATCTTCAATACATTCACAGTCCGGCGTCTCCTCAGATTTAGAATCTTCTATACATTCACGGTCCGGCATCTCCTCAGATTTAGAATCTTCAATACATTCACAGTCCGGCGTCTCCTCAGGTTTAGAATCTTCTATACATTCACGGTTCGGAGTCCCCTCAGATCCAGAAGCTGAAAAATTAAAATTAAAATATGTACATGTATTACTCTATGTGGGTTCGTACAGTGATGTATCCATTAGTGATGAACCGTTTTTGAAAAGGCGCCTCGAATAGATTACCGATGTTTTAAAGTCACAATCAGCCGATTCCGATTCAGTTGTCGATTATTGGGACAAATTTGCAAGTTGCACTTAATCACTAACCCCAGGTTGCTTGTGTGGCTCCTCTGATGTTTTGGTACATGTGTCGTGCGGTCACTTTCAAAGAAGGAGAAATTTACATTTACCCTTTGATCTAACATGACAGGTACCGCCAGCGGACACATACGAAATATACAAGAGGTTCCCCTTTGATCCAACATGAAAGGCGCCGGCGCCAAAAGACTCCGACGAAATAATCACACGAATGCAAACGCGGTTCCAACGAAATATACACACGTAATTTGTCGCTCTAGGTGTATTCGAATCAGACAAGAACGTGACACTACGCATGTCAATTACGCGGAGAATGCAGTGCTCATAAATCGCGGTAGGGTACAACCCGTCCCAAAATGGAAATTACCCTCTAATTACAGCGAATAATTAATTTTACTAATTGTTATTTGTATAATTTGTGGACTATATAATAACCCGAAGTTAGAAGAAAGCCATCACGACTGTATACGCTGATTAATCCTTCACAGACAATATTAATCCCCAAAGTGTGATCTTTCGAAATGGAGTCATAATTAAAATGCGGTACAGGACCAGGACAGGTAATTTGGGTTAATCAAACAGGCCCCTGAGTACTAGTAATGGGAAGCCAGCTGCGGAATATTAGGTTTACTAGAATTCACTATTTACACTCACCTTGTGGTTATTATGGATGAAGGACACACTTAGTTTTAGCTATAATTCACTATTTACACTCACCTTGTGGTTATTATGGATGAAGGACACACTTAGTTTTAGATATAATTCACTATTATCACTCACCTTGTGGTTATTATGGATGAAGGACACACTTAGTTTTAGCTAGAATTCACTATTATCACTCACCTTGTGGTTATTATGGATGAAGGACACACTTAGTTTTAGATAGAATTCACTATTAACACTCACCTTGTGGTTATTATGGATGAAGGACACACTTAGTTTTAGATAGAATTCACTATTTACACTCACCTTGTGGTTATTATGGATGAAGGACACACTTAGTTTTAGATAGAATTCACTATTAACACTCACCTTGTGGTTATTATGGATGAAGGACACACTTAGTTTTAGATAGAATTCACTATTTACACTCACCTTGTGGTTATTATGGATGAAGGACACACTTAGTTTTAGATAGAATTCACTATTAACACTCACCTTGTGGTTATTATGGATGAAGGACACACTTAGTTTTAGATAGAATTCACTATTTACACTCATCTTGTGGTTATTATGGATGAAGGACACACTTAGTTTTAGATAGAATTCACTATTAACACTCACCTTGTGGTTATTATGGATGAAGGACACACTTAGTTTTAGATAGAATTCACTATTTACACTCACCTTGTGGTTATTATGGATGAAGGACACACTTAGTTTTAGATAGAATTCACTATTAACATTTGTTACACCTACGCCACTAATCAAGTCTCCAACCAAAGTCAGTTTGATTTTAAAGTTGTTTAAAACATATATAAACGTTTGCCTGAGGGATAAACTAGTACCTGAGCTGTGGAAATTCGCAATGCACATTAAAAAATCCGTAATCTTTAACAACTCATATTTACCAGGAGCTTCTCTTCCGTCCATTTTATAATATTGAAAATACTTACGGTGAGATGCTGCCCAATCACAATCCTCCAGAAAGCATTCAAGTGTATTCTGTTGTTTCTTCTTCCGTAATTCAGCTGCAGTTAAGATGGAAAGGTTAGTTAAACTATATTGTATATTTAAAATAAGCGAAAGCTAGCTGTCAAAATTGACAGAAATCGTATTTCTGCCTTCTCGCTGACAAAAACCAATACACCATATTCTTGCCTGATAAAATTTTCGAACTAGGTTATACAAGGCCTAAAAAATATGTTTGTATATCATCACCATATATATAGACAATCATGGTAATTAAAGATGCATTCCTTGTTAGAACACCTCCACTTTATTATTTAGATTGTAGAAGGGCCTAAAATATTACGATTGAGTCGAGGAACCCCCTTGGAATAAGTTCCGATCACCAGATATCCCCAAATAAATTATAGAATTTTATGAAAAAAATAATTACTTATGCCATAACAAACGTTAATGACGTCAGGGACATAAAGTGAAATTATTTCTCTTTATATTCACAGTAGGAGATAACGAATTATATATGTTAACAAATTCTTCTACATATAATCTATACATGAGCATATAATAAAGTAATTTAAGCAACAGTAAGTAGGATTGCACAACTGGACAAGTAACACAAAAGTATTAACAAATAAATGAATGAAAAATAACAAATAAATTAATGAAAAATAACATAGGCCAGAATTTTTTTTCAATGATACTGCTAACAAGAGTGTCAGGGTAAATAGGAAATAAGGTTTTTTTTATTTATGACTTCTTTTGTTTCCGAAATTATGATGAAACAGTTTATCATTAACATTCCACTATACGAGACAATATTTAAAGGTGATTCTTGATGGTTAAGATATTGATATGAACAGCAGCACAGATATTGATTTTTGTTTTCTGACCTATTAAATGAGCAAAAACAATTTTCACCTGTGCCTGATGACTTGAATGAGTCGAAGTTATCGGGAGTCATTTTTACACAATCAGACAGCTGTACTTCAGGCCTGGAAGAAATTATGATAAAAATGTATATGTACATGTAGGGCAACTTCATAAGCAGCGTCTACAATTGCAACTTTTAACCCAGTTTAGCTCATTGCCGGGGCAGATTACCTCGGCACCAGGTGTCACTAGCATCTAAAACGAGTTAACTTGCATTTTCTCTAACCCGGTAAACAGACCAGGGTTACGATAACACGGGTTAGCGAAAAGACGAGTTAACTCACCTGTTCTGTAGTGTAGACGTGACGTGTATTTAAAAACTCATTTCAGGCCTATTTTATCTGGTGTGAATTTTCATGCGACATCGCCACTGGAAATGTTTAATATAAACACTTTATTCAAATTATTAAAGAATATAATGGTTATTCCGGACGTCGATACTATGCGTACCGTATGGGTACACATAAAAATCGTTAATTTTCTGGCAACATTGCTGTGGCAACCCTAGCTATAGAACAATCGTCCTAAAGGCCGTACACTCAGTCGACACCCACCCACTGCCTGCGCCATTTCCTGGAGTCAGGGATTCAGTGAATGCGAGTTATCAGAATGGTTATCGTATAAATCTCTACGACCAATGCAAGTCAGCAGGTTTAATAACAATTCCTGTAGCCAGAATTGCAAGGCAGAGCTAAACTGGCGAAATCCTGTGCATGCATTGACTCTATCTATTTTGACGGTGAAATCCTGGTAAGTATTCTATTGTGACACAGTTTAGCTCCGCCTTGAAATTCCGACTGCAAGAACTGTTATTAACCCTGCTGGCTCTCATTGGTCTGTCGATTCAGTGCCAAGTGTAAAACCTTAGGACGACTGGCTATAGAATCATTGAGCTAATTAATTATACTTACTCATAATTATCACACTTTACAAGCACTTTTAGTTTTAGTGTAGTTGTAGCATTTTTTGTCACTTTTGCCGGCCAGAGGCACGGCGTTCCTTTCAACTTCACCCAGACGAACATCTGGAAAATACAATTAATAATAAGACTTTGACACATGATTTTATCACATGCAAGTGTTTATTTTCCATTGTTAATGAATATTTTTCAAGCCAAGAGCTATTTACATTTACTTCAATACTTGCCAAAATCAAAGCACAAAATCGGGAAACCGGATCGTCAAATTTAGCCAATTCATCGGGAGTACAAATGTTCCAATAACTGGTCGACGTCATGCGAGAATAATCACGGCTGATAGCTATATATTTTAATTCTGCTCTCAATCTTTTAATAATTTATGCCGATTATATGACTATAAACAACATTTTCGGGTACATTTTTTTTCTTACGACTTACAGATCTCAAATCTGATTGGTGATTTCAAGGACGTGTCAGTAGTAAATTCAAATACTTTCCAGGGTTGCCCCAAACAATTTTCATGGATTATACTAAAGCATTTATAAGCATATTATTTGCAAATGTAAACATATTTAATAATAACTATTTATATTTAGGGTCGGCCCCAAAAAATAGGATCGGTCGGGCTCTCTGAATAAAAAACTTTTTTTTTCGGCCTAGATATAAACTCCATCTAATTTAATTTAAAATATGTCCGTGCATAATAATTGTTTAAGTTAGAAACAGTTGTAGAAATCCACCCACTCACAAACCTGTCAACAGACTTCGCAAAGTCATAAGTCAAACTTTACTAAAAATTTAACTCACTGATTAATATTTAGATAGGAAGAGCTCATAATCACCTACAGTAAAATGAAATGATAGCTAGAATCAGCAAACTAATCAGAAGAACAAAATCAATGCAAAAAGATGAAATAACAATAGCAGTCCTTCGATTTTTACGCAAGTGATCGCTCCCGCTCGCGATAGCTCACGCGGTTTGATAAAGCACGAGCGATTTGTCGCTCGCGTAGAAAAACACATTTAAAAAAAATATTTATATCTCTGAATGAACTGGCTCAGAATGGTTAACATGCTCCACGGTCAGCGGTATTTATAGCGGTGTAAATTTAGAAACAAAGTCGCGACCCATGCCGTCGATCAGAGCGGCTCTCTTCAAAGGGGCCTACTTCAAAGGATGATATTCGCTCATCGCACGTCAATCATGTTGGTGTCGCAATATTGTGAGCCTCTGGGAATCATGCAATGGTATCACATCGCAAGTTGAAATCATAGTACACTACAGTGAAGCCAGTTACGAATTAAGTGAAAACGAACCTTCCGGTTCAGATTCCGACATTTTGAATAGTTCAGATTCCGGTTCAGATTCTAACGTTTTGGATAGTTCAGATTCCGATTCTTCCGGCGGCGACATTGATAACGCGATGTAGGAAATGAGTAATGTTGGACTTACCCTGGACTTGTGAGTAAAGTTACATGTTTATGTTTCATTACAAATTACAATGTGTTATTTTGAAACTAGTCTATATTATTATAATCCATTTTAAATAGCCGTTAGTCAACTTAGTGAAAATGGTGCAACTTTATTTTCGGCAAAGATTCGCGAGCGATTCGCGAGCGTGAATCAAATGTCACGCGTGCGAAATGTCGCTTGCGATCGTTTTACAAATTCGAAGGACTGCAAGAGGAAGAACTGAGCTGGGATAAATGAATACAAGGCAACGAAATAACAGATTAACAATAAAATAAAGTAAAAGACAAAAGTAATGAAAGTGTCAATGACCCAGTAGCTTAACTTGTGATAAGACCCATGAAAAATTTCACGATGACTGATGCATCCGCATTGAGTTGTTAGCTGTGATATTGATTTATATAGTGTTATCACTGAAATCTAAGATGGTCAAAGGCAGCCATGTTTCTTTGGACAATTCACACCGAAATGATTCATTCCCTTCAACAAGTCAATGTCATCCGACGTGACCAATTTCTTGTTGATCTGATCAAAGCTACGTCCTATATATAGCCCATAATATACATGTAGATTAAATTTTGAAAACCAAGATGGCTGCCAGTGGCCATGTTATTATGCAAATGAGTTTAAAATGACTCGTTCACAACTACATATCAATGTCATGGTCCATAAAATATTTCATGATGATCGGTTCATCTGTATTGGCTCTAGTCCATTCTAACGGATTTATATAGTGTTATCACTGAAATCAAAGATGGCCGACGGTGGCCATGTTTATTGACAGATTCACGCCAAAATTACTCGTTCCCATCTACATGTCAATGTCAACCTCCATAACAAATTTCATGATGATCAGACCAATGCTGCGACCTCTAGTCTGTGCCAAAGGATGCAATTTTGAAATCCAAGATGGCTGGCAGCAGCCATGTTTTTTATGCAAATGAGCCCAAAATGACTCGTTCCCATCTAGAGACTTGACTTTCCCTTAACCTGACAATCCCTGCAAAAACCTGATTGGTTGATGTATAATTCGCAATTTACAATTGACATACTTTCGGCAATGTCAACATAAATGGTTGAAAGGTTGAAACTCTTGAATAGGGGCACTATATTTCTTTCAAGAATTTGGCAAAAAAAGAGAAAATTTTAAATAAAAAATAATCTAACCGACCGTACCCATTCTTTTGGGGAAACAAAAATATTCTTATTTTTTAGGACTTAGAAAATACACTGTATTAATTAAACTGTCAACATGAAACAAAATAGGTCATATCAGCTTACCTAATCCTAAATGACGTTTACAACTACACATTCAAGCGATTTACTTTTACAATAGCTATAAAAGAAATTTAAATGAGATTTGAAATAAAAATTTATGTTGGTACTCTCCGCCTCGCAAAAATAGCTGTATGTTTTCAAGTCTGGCTTGGAGTATAAATATCCCAGAGCAATTTCCATTTGTGAAAATGATGAAAAGTGAAGATAAGCATTAGTAGTCGCATGTGATAGTTCAATTGTCATTTTGATATCTGTATTTTTAATTTCTGAAAATAAATACAAAATAAGTAAGTGTCAATGACACTGCCGATCAACTTGAGAAATAAAATGTTACTGAGAGTTTGAGACATCCAAGCAAGTTTAGAGAACAAGATGACTGCCGGTGGCCATGTTTTAATAAAAAAATTAGAGATGGGCCAATAATCGGTTTCTGGCCAATAACTAGGTTATCGGTGACATATCGGTATCTGCAAAATATCCCAAGCTTGTCGATATCATCGCCGATATAGAAGAGTCTGTTCTATCAATTATATATGCGCCGAGTTCACTTGGTGCAAATCAAACGGCGATAAATATGCTCGTGTGCCAGAAGGACTCCTTAAAGTTGTGAATAAGATGAAGAATATTTATTAGATGTTATTTATTAAATCAATCAAATAATATTATTCATTAGTTAGCACTTATATATATACACACACACTCCCTGAGATTGCTGCGCGGGTATCATGATCACGCAAATTAAATCGCGGAGATATATTGATTTTAATGAGGGAACGGGTGCGTATATGTCAATAATATCAGGGAGTGTGTGTATATGTTTATATATATATAGCTATATATATATATAAATTTCGAAGGCAGTGGGTTCGAACCCATGTTCAGACTGATACGCTTCCTAACTCTCGGTGAAAGGGCTTCCTTTTAAGGATGTCCCTGTAGCCGAGGTGGTTAGGTCGTGGATACGATCATCACAGTCTGGGCTAGACGAGATTGGCGCGGGTTCGAACCCCGACATGGATGAAAATCGGGACCGGTTTTCAAGCTTGATTTGTTTTGAGGAACATCTCAATGTACAATTCCGATCGACACATGGCCATTTCGATAAGAAATGAGAATTTGTTCACGCAAATATGAAGCAATGAACACTCATACTGAGTCCGTGCCTCCATAACTCTGACATATATATATATATATATATATAAATATATATATATAAATATATATAGGTGCTAACTAATGAATAATATTATTTGATTGACTTAATAAATAACATCTAATAAATATTCACAGCTTTAATGAGTCCTTCCGGCACACGAGAATATTTATCGCCGTTTGATTTGCACCAAGTGAACTCGGCGCATATATAATTGATAGAACACTAGAACAGACCTCTATTATGATGATCGTGTCGTTATTTGTTTAAAATACGTATCAATTGACATATACGCACCCGTTCCATCATTAAAATCAACATATTTCGCCCATTTTAGGGGACCTCCGCGAATTCGGGGACTTCCGCAAAGTGACCTCCGCAAATAGGGACCTACTGCAAATCGTCGCACCGTGAAATTTCATCTTACTAAGCCGAAATGAGCTATGTATAATGTAGCTGAATTTTGACACTGTTGTTCTGGGTTCGACCTGTTGAGACCACACAAATGTTGGTTCACAAAGACCTTAATACTCCATGACATCCCAACAGACCGATCGTGATGTTAACAGCCCGAGAGTAAGGTTTCCCTAACCTGAATGTCACTGAGTGAGAGTCACAGAGTGGGAATCTTGAATTCGTTCCAAGTCGTTTTGGCAATTATTTTGAACAGAATAATGTTTTTTCTGGCACATATAATATTATTAAGTCACACCTGGCGTGCTGCGAACGCTTGTGCATGATTTTGTTCAATCATCGATGAAACAGACGGAATAAATATGGTAAATCGCTCCGACTTTTTTTGTACATTATATTCTATGGAGGCCGCCATTGTTGTTACCCGGATGTGCATGAAACGGAAGCGGTGCGTAAAAATATTGTTCCGGGAGAATACAAATACCGATAAACGTAGCAGATCAAATCTGGCTGTTCGACTCGAATAGTTTTCAATACAGTTTCCCCGATGATCTCATAATGAATCTGTCTCGCGATCGTAATGGCATGATACTAAAATAATATTTACAGTTTTTATAATAGCAATCAAGAATTCAAGGGTCCTCAAAGTGTAGGAATATCAAGGCCATGGAAAATTGATTTCAAAGAAGGTTAATTTTTAAAGTACCCGCGGATACCCTGTTATTCTAATTGAATTTTGATGTTAATGAGTTTATATGATCATTAATATACAGCATTAGCGTGTTCTAAACCCAGCGCCCCTCACTTTTTACCGTAAATTCACACAAAAAAACAATATAAGAAACGGCACCCATGCACGTGGTCGAAATTACAGATTTTCAAGTACCGGAAGGCCTACAATGTCAATGGTCAATGCTACATCGCGAATCACTATACGAAGTATGATCAAATTCTTGTTTTTAAAAGTGTATACTATCTTATAGGTGTGTGTGGATGTGTGTTTGAGTAGTAATATAGTAAATTAATGCATTAAATTGTACACAATTGTCACAATTTACTCACCTTGAAGATTTTAAAATGACGATATCCAGCAACTAAAATATATGCGAAGACGAGGCGTCGACGTGACGTCACCCGTTGAATCTCTTCTGATTGGTCGACGGAAAAAAATCGGGAACAGACGGAAATTAACGGAAATTATGATGGTTTCATGGTGTTGTCCATTATAAAAAAGATGGACAGATCAGTTTATGGACAAATCCGACCATGGACAAAACATTGTGGGGTTATTTTCAAAAGCATATTTTTTGACCCCACAAAGCTCTTGTCAGCAGTCTCAGACATATGTATTGTGGGGTTAACCTCACAATACCGAAAAAACCCCACAATGCAGCACTGGACAGACAAATAACTTCACAGTGTATCTCTTGTAAGGACGGATGGACGGAAGGACGGATGGACGGACGGATGGACGGACGACGGACGAGGAGTGATGACTATAGCTCCACCGGAGACTTCGTCTCAGGTGAGCTAAAAAGCGGTCGTTTCAAACAATACACTAACAATTCAACGGCATAGCAACGATAACCCATGGTGTTTTCATATTTAGTTTTCATATTTAGTTTCCATATTTAGTTTCCACATTTATTTTCAAAACAATTCATTTTCAAAATAATTCTTTCCACAAGTTAGTCTAAAAATGTTCATAACAGTGGTACCGACTTTTCTTTCACATACAAGCTCTTTATTTCTATCGCTTCACCTATCTCTGTCTCGTATTCCTTGTGAATACACCCCTCTCATTATTATCCACATAAGCTTATTTATCATTTCAACACTTATTGTAAACTCGTCTGTACATCATAATATTAATATACCATCACTTCTTAAACCTATTGTTTCTCTAACTCGACCACTTGCCATTCGCTCGATCTTTCTTGATTTCTACTTGTCTGAGGAGATAGCTCAACAAAAGCACATATCTGCTTGCTGCTAAATCCTCTTCCCCTTTTCTATTCTACTCATGTTTCCATCATCTAAATGTTGTTCATCATAAATGTAATATTGGGGCTAATAAATATTGTTTAAAAATCAACACATGACCATAGTATCTGAACATTTCCCACCAAAGAATTTTAATCCTTCTGCACTTACTACTATCTTTTCGTCTGCCTCTGGTCTGCTCATTTTTCCTGAAACCCCCTCCATATGACAAATAGACCATCAAATTATACTGTTATACAAAAATTCTGATGATCTCTGTAAACCTCTCCTCCGTAAGAACAGTCAATCAAGGTATGGTTAAAAAACATCATGATTACCAGATAATCAAAGAAGGAGAACTCTAGAATGGAAAAGAATAGAAAGGACCCCTATTTTGGCATAGTCAACTGCAAGCCATGCATTATCTATATAAATATAACATGTGAATTTTACATCGATATTTTGATGTAGCATCAACAGAATTGTCGGTCATTTTTTTTATGTTCGAGTATTTGTTCTTCAGTTATGGAGGAAATACAATATCTATATCTAGTATGATACATTCTTGCCATGGAGATATGGTTTAGATACTATCTTATTGGTTTTATATTTTGTCTAATTTTTATAATACATGATATATAACACATACACTTTTATACAGGCAATTGGATTGGTTTTATTAAATGAAATAAGTCCGTAATATGTCTTTAATGCTCAACGAAAAAGTTAATCATTTCTCATCAATATTCTCAAAGCCCAGATATTATTTTCATCACCAAAAAATCAGATCCTTCCAAAAATTACTCCTCACTAATTTGCAATAAGTGGATATAAATTATTAGCCATATAACTGAACAATATTGTTCTGTTATAATAATCTCTATAAACATATTAATGGGATTAAAACAAATAATTACAGATTAACACATCAATTCAAAGAAAATTATAGAAATTATGAATACAAATATCAATAAGTTATGGGGGTACTTCAAAGAAAATAACACCTTTATTCATAATTAGCAACAACAGTATTAAAATGATCAAAGTAATTCAGGAGCTGACAAGTTAAGCTGTCAAATCTACATAATGAGCTGAGACATGGCATTAACAGCTTAAGATGCTAATGTGTTTTGTCACCTTGATTAGGTATTGTTTTGACAAGTCAACAACCACTGACATCAAAGCTGGAGCACTCTGTGTCATTAGGTTGTCTATTGTTTGTCATAAAGTGAGAACTTTTCACTTCATTAGCAAGTTTGAAGTTAGGGTTTAAATATCTGCAGAAACTCAATTTTCAGCATAACATTTTCTGCAGTGGTTGAGCAAGCAGCAAAAAATCATTATTTTTCTCTAAGAAAAAAAAAGGATTTTATTATTATATCTTGTTTTCTTCAGTGATTGAATTGTTTAGACAGCAAAGAAAATAATAACAGAACTAAGGTATTATTATTAAAATCAGTTTTTTAATTACAATGAATTTTTTTTTATTCCACTTTCTGTCAATGTTCAAGGATTATTATTTTATTTTTTTCGCATTCTAAAATACTTTACAGGTATTCTTTCCTTATGACAATCTGTTGTTTTCTAATAACTTGAAAGAATTGGTGTGAACAATATTTATTCTAGCTCTGACATGCATATGAATATATAACAAATTGATATTTTATGGAACATTTTAATTTATAAATTTTATTCTTTAATTTAAGAAATTAATGCCATTGGTATATTCTGTGAAACATAGAAACAAAGATATCAGAATTTACAACCAACAACAGATGTATCTTTGAAAATGTTAACTAGACTAAATTCAAGAATGTTTCAATGCATATAATTAAGCTCTTTTCAAAAGAGCGGGAACCGTGTAAACAGGATTCAGAAAATAAATGTGGGAAATTATTAAGGTATACATACATGTAGTTATGTTCCAATTATACCAATATACACTAAATGTCTAATAAAGTTAAATTTAACTTCAATTATGTTATAATTATATGGCATGAAATTGTCTGCAGTTTTCTTCTGTTATTTGGACCAGAAAAGATATTGCCAGTCAGATTCTAATGTGTCACCCTGAGTTGCTTTGACAAATCACCAAAAGTGTCATCAAAGAGTCATTAAGAAGCTTATTGTCCGTAAGAACATAATTAGCAGATATGAAGTTGGTGTTCAAATGCTCATCAGAAACAAAATACCTCAACATCAGTGGAAGCAGCAGATATTAATTAATTGTTCAACAAATGACTTGGATTAAACAGCAAGAAATCTGTCTATATGTCCGATTAACCCTTTACCCAACAAACCGGCCAAAACCGGCCAAATAAAGCTTCAACAGCCTAAAATATCTTCGGTCTGTCTCAATAGAACCATACAAATATGGATATCATTGGAACCGGCTTCTTGACCACATTGTGATAGTTACAGTTATGCCCTGTGCCAATGCATTCTCTTATATATGCGAGTCGACCATAGGTCGCCTCGCATATAAAAGAGAATGCATTGGCCTAAAAAAATCTTTTTTTAACACTTTTTACCATTTTTTCTTACATTCTTTAACAATTTTATAATTTTTAATGTGTTAAGCCAATGCATTCTCTTATATATAAGAGAATGCATTGGCACAGGGCCGTTCTGTTGGGTAAAGGGTTAAGCAAGATATCATTTGTAAAACAATGATTAAATAACAACCAAAACAATATTCATTCCTTACTCTGGATTCATAATAGAAATTTATTTCAATACTAGGATCAAACTACAATAGTAATACCTAAAGTTATTACTTTATACTAGTCATCAAGTAAACAAATTAAATTTATAATAATAATTTGTTCATACCGCAATTGTTATTTTTATTATATCTCTTTTGAATCTTCTATGCAAGGGAGCCATAAAACAATGCTTGCATATTATCGATTTTTTTGTCAGATATCAGTAAATATTTGTTTAATATTCATTCCACTTGGAAACATGAGAAAAACTACCTAGTCAGTCCCACTATTTGGTCAGTTCTGGTATGATATGAAAACTAGCAGAAGCCAGTAGTGGTGTTGGACTGGGAACCAGTCATCTTATGGTTGAGTTATCGACTAGAAATCTATATTTATTCATCATTTTATCAATTTAGAAAAGCTTCCTAGTCAATCCCACTATTTGGTCAGTTCTGGTGTGACATGAAATCTAGCACTAGCCAGTAGTGGTATTGGACTGGGAACCAGTTATCTTATGGTTCAGTTATCGGTTGACATTTTTAGTTTATTTCATTTTATCAAGTTATATTCAAAGAGAAAAGCTTCCTAGTCAGTCCCACTAGTTGGTCAGTTCTGGTGTGACATAAAAACTAGCACTAGCCAGTAGTGGTGTTGTACTGGGAACCAGTCATCTTATGGTTGATTTAACGATTTGAAGTTTATATTTATTCATCATTTTATCAATTTAGAAAAGCTTCCAAGTCAGTCCCACTATTTGGTCAGTTTTGGTGTGACATGAAAACTAGCACTAGCCAGTTGTTTGAAATGAAGGTTTGTTTAGCAATTTCTTCCAACAGAGAAAAGCTTCCTAGTCAGTCCCACTAATTGGTCAGTTCTGGTGTGACATGAAAACTAGCACTAGCCAGTAGTGTTGTTGGACTGGGAATCAGTCATCTTATGGTTGAATTATCGGTTGAGGTTTTTAGTTTATTTTATTTTATCAAGTTATATACACAGAGAAAATCTTCCTAGTCAGTCCCACTAATTGGTAAGTTCTGGTGTGGTATGAAAACTAGCACTAGGCAGTAGTGGTGCTGGACTGGGAACAAGTCATCTTATGGTTGAGTTACGGTTGAGGTTTTATTTTATTTTATCAAGTTATATTGATAGAGAAAAGCTTCCTAGTCAGTCCCACTAATTGGTCAGTTCTGGTGTGATATTTAAACTAGCACTAGCCAGTAGTGGTGCTGGACTGGGAACCAGTCATCTTATGGTTGAGTTATCGATGGAGGTTTCCAGTATTTTATTTTATCAAGTTATATTCACGGAGAAAAGCTTCCTAGTCAGTCCCACTAATTGGTCAGTTCTGGTGTGATATTAAAACTAGCACTAGCCAGTAGTGGTGCTGGACTGGGAACCAGTCATCTTATTGTTGAGTTATCGATGGAGGTTTCCAGTATTTTATTTTATCAAGTTATATTCACGGAGAAAAGCTTCCTAGTCAGTCCCACTAATTGGTCAGTTCTGGTGTGATATTAAAACTAGCACTAGCCAGTAGTGTTGTTGGACTGGGAATCAGTCATCTTATGGTTGAGTTATCGGTTGAGGTTTTTGATTTATTTTATTTTATCAAGTTATATTCAAAGAGAAAAGCTTCCTAGTCAGTCCCACTAATTGGTCAGTTCTGGTGTGATATTAAAACTAGCACTAGCCAGTAGTGGTGCTGGATTGGGAACCAGTCAAGGTTGAAGTTAATATTTGTTAATCTTTTTATCAAGTTATTCCAACAGAGAAAAGCTTCCGAATCAGTCCCACTAATTGGTCAGTTCTGGTGTGATATTAAAACTAGCACTAGCCAGTAGTGTTGTTGGACTGGGAACCAGTCATCTTATGGTTGAGTTATCGGTTGAGGTTTTTGATTCATTTTATTTTATCAAGTTATATTCAAAGAGAAAAGCTTCCTAGTCAGTCCCACTATTTGGTCAGTTCTGGTGTGACATGAAAACTAGCACTAGTCATTAGTGGTGCTGGACTGGGAACCAGTCATCTTACAGTTGAGGAATTGTTTGAAATGAAGGTTTGTTTAGCAATTTTAGAGTTCTTCCAACAGAGAAAAGATTCCTAGTCAGTCCCACTAATTGGTCAGTTCTGTTGTCACATGAAAACTAGCACTAGCCAGTAGTGGTGTTGGAATGGGAACCGGTCATCATTGAGTTGAAGTCAATATTTGTTAATCTTTTTATCAAGTTCTTCCAACAGAGAAAAGCTTCCAAGTCAGTACCACTATTTGGTCAGTTCTGGTGCAACATGAAACCTAGCACTAGCCAGTAGTGGTGTTGGACTGGGAACCAGTCATCTTATGGATGAGTTATCGGTTGAGGTTTAAGTTTATTTTATTTTATCAAGTTCTTCCAACAGAGAAAAGCTTCCTAGTCAGTTCCACTATTTGGTCAGTTCTGGTGTGACATGAAAACTAGCACTAGCCAGTAGTGGTATCGGACTGGGAACCAGTCATCTTATGGTTGAGGTTTTTAGTGTATTTTATTTTATCAAGTTATGTTCGAAGAGAAAGGCTTCCTAGTCAGTCCCACTAATTGGTCAGTTCTGTGTGAAATGAAAACTAGCACTAGCCAGTAGTGGTGCTGGACTGGAAACCAGTCATCTTGCGGTTGAATTATCGGTTGAGGTTTTTAGTTTATTTTATTTTATCAAGTTATATACACAGAGAAAATCTTCCTAGTCAGTCCCACTAATTGGTAAGTTCTGGTGTGGTATGAAAACTAGCACTAGCCAGTAGTGGTGCTGGACTGGGAACCAGTCATCTTATGGTTGAGTTACGGTTGAGGTTTTATTTTATTTTATCAAGTTATATTGATAGAGAAAAGCTTCCTAGTCAGTCCCACTAATTGGTCAGTTCTGGTGTGATATTAAAACTAGCACTAGCCAGTAGTGGTGCTGGACTGGGAACCAGTCATCTTATGGTTGAGTTATCGATGGAGGTTTCCAGTATTTTATTTTATCAAGTTATATTCACAGAGAAAAGCTTCCTAGTCAGTCCCGCCAAATTGGTCAGTTCTGGTGTGATATTAAAACTAGCACTAGCCAGTAGTGGTGCTGGACTGGGAACCAGTCATCTTATGGTTGAGTTATCGATGGACGTTTCCAGTATTTTATTTTATCAAGTTATATTCACGGAGAAAAGCTTCCTAGTCAGTCCCACTAATTGGTCAGTTCTGGTGTGATATTAAAACTAGCACTAGCCAGTAGTGGTGCTGGATTGGGAACCAGTCATCTTATGGTTGAGTTATCGGTTGAGGTTTTTGATTTATTTTATTTTATCAAGTTATATTCAAAGAGAAAAGCTTCCTTGTCAGTCCCACTAATTGGTCAGTCCTGGTGTGATATTAAAACTAGCACTAGCCAGTAGTGGTGCTGGATTGGGAACCAGTCATCTTAAGGTTGATTTATCAATTTAAAGTTTATATTTCTTCACCCTTTTATCAATTTAGTAAAGCTTCCTAGTCAGTCCCACTAATTGGTCAGTTCTGGTGTGATATTAAAACTAGCACTAGCCAGTAGTGGTGCTGGATTGGAAACCAGTCAACTTAAGGTTGAAGTTAATATTTGTTAATCTTTTTATCAAGTTCTTCCAACAGAGAAAAGCTTCCTAGTCAGTCCCACTATTTGGTCAGTTCTGGTGTGACATGAAAACTAGCACTAGTCATTAGTGGTGCTGGACTGGGAACCAGTCATCTTACGGTTGAGGAATTGTTTGAAATGAAGGTTTGTTTAGCAATTTTAGAGTTCTTCCAACAGAGAAAAGATTCCTCGTCAGTCCCACTAATTGGTCAGTTCTGTTGTCACATGAAAACTAGCACTAGCCAGTAGTGGTGTTGGAATGGGAACCGGTCATCATTGAGTTGAAGTCAATATTTGTTAATCTTTTTATCAAGTTCTTCCAACAGAGAAAAGCTTCCAAGTCAGTCCCACTATTTGGTCAGTTCTGGTGCGACATGAAACCTAGCACTAGCCAGTAGTGGTGTTGGACTGGGAACCAGTCATCTTATGGTTGAGTTATCGGTTGAGGTTTAAGTTTATTTTATTTTATCAAGTTCTTCCAACAGAGAAAAGCTTCCTAGTCAGTCCCACTAATTGGTCAGTTCTGGTGTGACATGAAAACTAGCACTAGCCAGTAGTGGTATCGGACTGGGAATCAGTCATCTTATGATTGAGTTATCGGTTGAGGATTTTAGTTTATTTCATTTTATCAAGTTATATTCAAAGAGAAAAGCTTCCTAGTCAGTCCCACTAATTGGTCAGTTCTGGTGTGAAATGAAACCTAGCACTAGTCATTAGTGGTATCGGACTGGGAACCAGTCATCATATGGTTGAGTTATCGGTTGAGGTTTGAAGTGTATTTTATTTTATCAAGTTATATTCAAAGAGAAAGGCTTCCTAGTCAGTCCCACTAATTAATCAGTTCTGTCTGAAATGAAAACTAGCACTAGCCAGTAGTGGTGCTGAACTGGAAACCAGTCATCTTGCGGTTGAGGAATTGTTAGAAATGAAGGTTTGTTTTAGCATTTTTTGAGTTCTTCCAACAGAGAATAGCTTCCTAGTCAGTCCCACTAATTGGTCAGTTCTGGTGTGACATGAAAACTAGCACTAGCCAGTAGTGTTGTTGGACTGGGAATCAGTCATCTTATGGTTGAGTTACGTTGAGGTTTTATTTTATTTTATCAAGTTATATCGATAGAGAAAAGCTTCCTAGTCAGTCCCACTAATTGGTCAGTTCTGGTGTGATATTAAAACTAGCACTAGCCAGTAGTGGTGCTGGATTGGGAACCAGTCATCTTATGGTTCAGTTATCGATGGAGGTTTCCAGTATTTTATTTTATCAAGTTATATTCACAGAGAAAAGCTTCCTAGTCAGTCCCACTAATTGGTCAGTTCTGGTGTGATATTAAAACTAGCACTAGCCAGTAGTGGTGCTGGATTGGGAACCAGTCATCTTATGGTTGAGTTATCGAGGGAGGTTTCCAGTATTTTATTTTATCAAGTTATATTCACAGAGAAAAGCTTCCTAGTCAGTCCCACTAATTGGTCAGTTCTGGTGTGATATTAAAACTAGCACTAGCCAGTAGTGGTGCTGGATTGGGAACCAGTCATCTTATGGTTGAGTTATCGATGGAGGTTTCCAGTATTTTATTTTATCAAGTTATATTCACAGAGAAAAGCTTCGTAGTCAGTCCCACTAATTGGTCAGTTCTGGTGTGATACTAAAAAAAACTAGCACTAGCCAGTAGTGGTGCTGGATTGGGAACCAGTCAACTTAAGGTTGAAGTTAATATTTGTTAATCTTTTTATCAAGTTCTTCCAACAGAGAAAAGCTTCCAAGTCAGTACCACTATTTGGTCAGTTCTGGTGCGACATGAAACCTAGCACTAGCCAGTAGTGGTGTTGGACTGGGAACCAGTCATCTTATGGTTGAGTTATCGGTTGAGGTTTAAGTTTATTTTATTTTATCAAGTTCTTCCAACAGAGAAAAGCTTCCTAGTCAGTTCCACTATTTGGTCAGTTCTGGTGTGACATGAAAACTAGCACTAGCCAGTAGTGGTATCGGACTGGGAACCAGTCAGAGTTATCGGTTGAGGTTTTTAGTTTATTTCATTTTATCAAGTTATATACAAAGAGAAAAGCTTCCTAGTCAGTCCCACTAATTGGTCAGTTCTGGTGTGACATGAAAACTAGCACTAGTCATTAGTGGTGCTGGACTGGGAACCAGTCATCTTACGGTTGAGGAATTGTTTGAAATGAAGGTTTGTTTAGCAATTTTAGAGTTCTTCCAACAGAGAAAAGCTTCCTTGTCAGTCTCACTAATTGGTCAATTCTGTTGCCACATTAAAACTAGCACTAGCCAGTAGTGGTGTTGGAATGGGAACCGGTCATCATTGAGTTGAAGTCAATATTGGTTAATCTTTTTATCAAGTTCTTCCAACAGAGAAAAGCTTCCAAGTCAGTCCCACTATTTGGTCAGTTCTGGTGCGACATGAAACCTAGCACTAGCCAGTAGTGGTGTTGGACTGGGAACCAGTCATCTTATGGTTGAGTTATCGGTTGAGGTTTACGTTTATTTTATTTTATCAAGTTCTTCCAACAGAGAAAAGCTTCCTAGTCAGTCCCACTAGTTGGTCAGTTCTGGTGTGACATGAAAACTAGCACTAGCCAGTAGTGGTATCGGACTGGGAACCAGTCATCTTATGGTTGAGTTATCGGTTGAGGTTTTAAGTGTATTTTATTTTATCAAGTTATGTTCAAAGAGAAAGGCTTCCTAGTCAGTCCCACTAATTGGTCAGTTCTGTGTGAAATGAAAACTAGCACTAGCCAGTAGTGGTGCTGGACTGGAAACCAGTCATCTTGCGGTTGAGGAATTGTTTGAAATGAAGGTTTGTTTAGCAATTTCTTCCAACAGAGAAAAGCTTCCTAGTCAGTCCCACTAATTGGTCAGTTCTGGTGTGACATGAAAACTAGCACTAGCCAGTAGTGTTGTTGGACTGGGAATCAGTCATCTTATGGTTGAATTATCGGTTGAGGTTTTAGTTTATTTTATTTTATCAAGTTATATACACAGAGAATATCTTCCTAGTCAGTCCCACTAATTGGTAAGTTCTGGTGTGGTATGAAAACTAGCACTAGCCAGTAGTGGTGCTGGACTGGGAACCAGTCATCTTATGGTTGAGTTACGGTTGAGGTTTTATTTTATTTTATCAAGTTATATTGATAGAGAAAAGCTTCCTAGTCAGTCCCACTAATTGGTCAGTTCTGGTGTGATATTAAAACTAGCACTAGCCAGTAGTGGTGCTGGACTGGGAACCAGTCATCTTATGGTTGAGTTATCGATGGAGGTTTCCAGTATTTTATTTTATCAAGTTATATTCACAGAGAAAAGCTTCCTAGTCAGTCCCACTAATTGGTCAGTTCTGGTGTGATATTAAAACTAGCACTAGCCAGTAGTGGTGCTGGACTGGGAACCAGTCATCTTATGGTTGAGTTATCGATGGAGGTTTCCAGTATTTTATTTTATCAAGTTATATTCACGGAGAAAAGCTTCCTAGTCAGTCCCACTAATTGGTCAGTTCTGGTGTGATATTAAAACTAGCACTAGCCAGTAGTGGTGCTGGATTGGGAACCAGTCATCTTATGGTTGAGTTATCGGTTGAGGTTTTTGATTTATTTTATTTTATCAAGTTATATTCAAAGAGAAAAGCTTCCTAGTCAGTCCCACTAATTGGTCAGTTCTGGTGTGATATTAAAACTAGCACTAGCCAGTAGTGGTGCTGGATTGGGAACCAGTCATCTTAAGGTTGATTTATCAATTTAAAGTTTATATTTCTTCACCCTTTTATCAATTTAGTAAAGCTTCCTAGTCAGTCCCACTAATTGGTCAGTTCTGGTGTGATATTAAAACTAGCACTAGCCAGTAGTGGTGCTGGATTGGGAACCAGTCAACTTAAGGTTGAAGTTAATATTTGTTAATCTTTTTATCAAGTTCTTCCAACAGAGAAAAGCTTCCTAGTCAGTCCCACTATTTGGTCAGTTCTGGTGTGACATGAATACTAGCACTAGTCATTAGTGGTGCTGGACTGGGAACCAGTCATCTTACGGTTGAGGAATTGTTTGAAATGAAGGTTTGTTTAGCAATTTTAGAGTTCTTCCAACAGAGAAAAGATTCCTAGTCAGTCCCACTAATTGGTCAGTTCTGTTGTCACATGAAAACTAGCACTAGCCAGTAGTGGTGCTGGATTGGGAACCAGTCATCTTACGGTTGAGTTATCGGTTGAGGTTTTTGATTTATTTTATTTTATCAAGTTATATTTACAGAGAAAAGCTTCCTAGTCAGTCCCACTAATTGGTCAGTTCTGGTTTGACATGAAAACTAGCACTAGCCAGTAGTGGTGTTGGAATGGGAACCGGTCATCATTGAGTTGAAGTCAATATTTGTTAATCTTTTTATCAAGTTCTTCCAACAGAGAAAAGCTTCCAAGTCAGTACCACTATTTGGTCAGTTCTGGTGCGACATGAAACCTAGCACTAGCCAGTAGTGGTGTTGGACTGGGAACCAGTCATCTTATGGTTGAGTTATCGGTTGAGGTTTAAGTTTATTTTATTTTATCAAGTTCTTCCAACAGAGAAAAGCTTCCTAGTCAGTTCCACTATTTGGTCAGTTCTGGTGTGACATGAAAACTAGCACTAGCCAGTAGTGGTATCGGACTGGGAACCAGTCATCTTATGGTTGAGGTTTTTAGTGTATTTTATTTTATCAAGTTATGTTCGAAGAGAAAGGCTTCCTAGTCAGTCCCACTAATTGGTCAGTTCTGTGTGAAATGAAAACTAGCACTAGCCAGTAGTGGTGCTGGACTGGAAACCAGTCATCTTGCGGTTGAATTATCGGTTGAGGTTTTTAGTTTATTTTATTTTATCAAGTTATATACACAGAGAAAATCTTCCTAGTCAGTCCCACTAATTGGTAAGTTCTGGTGTGGTATGAAAACTAGCACTAGCCAGTAGTGGTGCTGGACTGGGAACCAGTCATCTTATGGTTGAGTTACGGTTGAGGTTTTATTTTATTTTATCAAGTTATATTGATAGAGAAAAGCTTCCTAGTCAGTCCCACTAATTGGTCAGTTCTGGTGTGATATTAAAACTAGCACTAGCCAGTAGTGGTGCTGGACTGGGAACCAGTCATCTTATGGTTGAGTTATCGATGGAGGTTTCCAGTATTTTATTTTATCAAGTTATATTCACAGAGAAAAGCTTCCTAGTCAGTCCCGCCAAATTGGTCAGTTCTGGTGTGATATTAAAACTAGCACTAGCCAGTAGTGGTGCTGGACTGGGAACCAGTCATCTTATGGTTGAGTTATCGATGGAGGTTTCCAGTATTTTATTTTATCAAGTTATATTCACGGAGAAAAGCTTCCTAGTCAGTCCCACTAATTGGTCAGTTCTGGTGTGATATTAAAACTAGCACTAGCCAGTAGTGGTGCTGGATTGGGAACCAGTCATCTTATGGTTGAGTTATCGGTTGAGGTTTTTGATTTATTTTATTTTATCAAGTTATATTCAAAGAGAAAAGCTTCCTTGTCAGTCCCACTAATTGGTCAGTCCTGGTGTGATATTAAAACTAGCACTAGCCAGTAGTGGTGCTGGATTGGGAACCAGTCATCTTAAGGTTGATTTATCAATTTAAAGTTTATATTTCTTCACCCTTTTATCAATTTAGTAAAGCTTCCTAGTCAGTCCCACTAATTGGTCAGTTCTGGTGTGATATTAAAACTAGCACTAGCCAGTAGTGGTGCTGGATTGGAAACCAGTCAACTTAAGGTTGAAGTTAATATTTGTTAATCTTTTTATCAAGTTCTTCCAACAGAGAAAAGCTTCCTAGTCAGTCCCACTATTTGGTCAGTTCTGGTGTGACATGAAAACTAGCACTAGTCATTAGTGGTGCTGGACTGGGAACCAGTCATCTTACGGTTGAGGAATTGTTTGAAATGAAGGTTTGTTTAGCAATTTTAGAGTTCTTCCAACAGAGAAAAGATTCCTCGTCAGTCCCACTAATTGGTCAGTTCTGTTGTCACATGAAAACTAGCACTAGCCAGTAGTGGTGTTGGAATGGGAACCGGTCATCATTGAGTTGAAGTCAATATTTGTTAATCTTTTTATCAAGTTCTTCCAACAGAGAAAAGCTTCCAAGTCAGTCCCACTATTTGGTCAGTTCTGGTGCGACATGAAACCTAGCACTAGCCAGTAGTGGTGTTGGACTGGGAACCAGTCATCTTATGGTTGAGTTATCGGTTGAGGTTTAAGTTTATTTTATTTTATCAAGTTCTTCCAACAGAGAAAAGCTTCCTAGTCAGTCCCACTAATTGGTCAGTTCTGGTGTGACATGAAAACTAGCACTAGCCAGTAGTGGTATCGGACTGGGAATCAGTCATCTTATGATTGAGTTATCGGTTGAGGATTTTAGTTTATTTCATTTTATCAAGTTATATTCAAAGAGAAAAGCTTCCTAGTCAGTCCCACTAATTGGTCAGTTCTGGTGTGAAATGAAACCTAGCACTAGTCATTAGTGGTATCGGACTGGGAACCAGTCATCATATGGTTCAGTTATCGGTTGAGGTTTGAAGTGTATTTTATTTTATCAAGTTATATTCAAAGAGAAAGGCTTCCTAGTCAGTCCCACTAATTAATCAGTTCTGTGTGAAATGAAAACTAGCACTAGCCAGTAGTGGTGCTGAACTGGAAACCAGTCATCTTGCGGTTGAGGAATTGTTAGAAATGAAGGTTTGTTTTAGCATTTTTTGAGTTCTTCCAACAGAGAATAGCTTCCTAGTCAGTCCCACTAATTGGTCAGTTCTGGTGTGACATGAAAACTAGCACTAGCCAGTAGTGTTGTTGGACTGGGAATCAGTCATCTTATGGTTGAGTTACGTTGAGGTTTTATTTTATTTTATCAAGTTATATCGATAGAGAAAAGCTTCCTAGTCAGTCCCACTAATTGGTCAGTTCTGGTGTGATATTAAAACTAGCACTAGCCAGTAGTGGTGCCGGATTGGGAACCAGTCATCTTATGGTTCAGTTATCGATGGAGGTTTCCAGTATTTTATTTTATCAAGTTATATTCACAGAGAAAAGCTTCCTAGTCAGTCCCACTAATTGGTCAGTTCTGGTGTGATATTAAAACTAGCACTAGCCAGTAGTGGTGCTGGATTGGGAACCAGTCATCTTATGGTTGAGTTATCGAGGGAGGTTTCCAGTATTTTATTTTATCAAGTTATATTCACAGAGAAAAGCTTCCTAGTCAGTCCCACTAATTGGTCAGTTCTGGTGTGATATTAAAACTAGCACTAGCCAGTAGTGGTGCTGGATTGGGGAACCAGTCATCTTATGGTTGAGTTATCGATGGAGGTTTCCAGTATTTTATTTTATCAAGTTATATTCACAGAGAAAAGCTTCGTAGTCAGTCCCACTAATTGGTCAGTTCTGGTGTGAACTAAAAAAAACTAGCACTAGCCAGTAGTGGTGCTGGATTGGGAACCAGTCAACTTAAGGTTGAAGTTAATATTTGTTAATCTTTTTATCAAGTTCTTCCAACAGAGGAAAAGCTTCCAAGTCAGTACCACTATTTGGTCAGTTCTGGTGCGACATGAAACCTAGCACTAGCCAGTAGTGGTGTTGGACTGGGAACCAGTCATCTTATGGTTGAGTTATCGGTTGAGGTTTAAGTTTATTTTATTTTATCAAGTTCTTCCAACAGAGAAAAGCTTCCTAGTCAGTTCCACTATTTGGTCAGTTCTGGTGTGACATGAAAACTAGCACTAGCCAGTAGTGGTATCGGACTGGGAACCAGTCAGAGTTATCGGTTGAGGTTTTTAGTTTATTTCATTTTATCAAGTTATATACAAAGAGAAAAGCTTCCTAGTCAGTCCCCACTAATTGGTCAGTTCTGGTGTGACATGAAAACTAGCACTAGTCATTAGTGGTGCTGGACTGGGAACCAGTCATCTTACGGTTGAGGAATTGTTTGAAATGAAGGTTTGTTTAGCAATTTTAGAGTTCTTCCAACAGAGAAAAGCTTCCTTGTCAGTCTCACTAATTGGTCAATTCTGTTGCCACATTAAAACTAGCACTAGCCAGTAGTGGTGTTGGAATGGGAACCGGTCATCATTGAGTTGAAGTCAATATTTGTTAATCTTTTTATCAAGTTCTTCCAACAGAGAAAAGCTTCCAAGTCAGTACCACTATTTGGTCAGTTCTGTGCGACATGAAACCTAGCACTAGCCAGTAGTGGTGTTGGACTGGGAACCAGTCATCTTATGGTTGAGTTATCGGTTGAGGTTTAAGTTTATTTTATTTTATCAAGTTCTTCCAACAGAGAAAAGCTTCCTAGTCAGTTCCACTATTTGGTCAGTTCTGGTGTGACATGAAAACTAGCACTAGCCAGTAGTGGTATCGGACTGGGAACCAGTCATCTTATGGTTGAGGTTTTTAGTGTATTTTATTTTATCAAGTTATGTTCGAAGAGAAAGGCTTCCTAGTCAGTCCCCACTAATTGGTCAGTTCTGTGTGAAATGAAAAACTAGCACTAGCCAGTAGTGGTGCTGGACTGGAAACCAGTCATCTTGCGGTTGAATTATCGGTTGAGGTTTTTAGTTTATTTTATTTTATCAAGTTATATACACAGAGAAAATTTCCTAGTCAGTCCCACTAATTGGTAAGTTCTGGTGTGGTATGAAAACTAGCACTAGCCAGTAGTGGTGCTGGACTGGGAACCAGTCATCTTATGGTTGAGTTACGGTTGAGGTTTTATTTTATTTTATCAAGTTATATTGATAGAGAAAAGCTTCCTAGTCAGTCCCACTAATTGGTCAGTTCTGGTGTGATATTAAACTAGCACTAGCCAGTAGTGGTGCTGGACTGGGAACCAGTCATCTTATGGTTGAGTTATCGATGGAGGTTTCCAGTATTTTATTTTATCAAGTTATATTCACAGAGAAAAGCTTCCTAGTCAGTCCCGCCAAATTGGTCAGTTTCTGGTGTGATATTAAAACTAGCACTAGCCAGTAGTGGTGCTGGACTGGGAACCAGTCATCTTATGGTTGATTTATCGATGGAGGTTTCCAGTATTTTATTTTATCAAGTTATATTCACGGAGAAAAGCTTCCTAGTCAGTCCCACTAATTGGTCAGTTCTGGTGTGATATTAAAACTAGCACTAGCCAGTAGTGGTGCTGGATTGGGAACCAGTCATCTTATGGTTGAGTTATCGGTTGAGGTTTTTGATTTATTTTATTTTATCAAGTTATATTCAAAGAGAAAAGCTTCCTTGTCAGTCCCACTAATTGGTCAGTCCTGGTGTGATATTAAAACTAGCACTAGCCAGTAGTGGTGCTGGATTGGGAACCAGTCATCTTAAGGTTGATTTATCAATTTAAAGTTTATATTTCTTCACCCTTTTATCAATTTAGTAAAGCTTCCTAGTCAGTCCCACTAATTGGTCAGTTCTGGTGTGATATTAAAACTAGCACTAGCCAGTAGTGGTGCTGGATTGGAAACCAGTCAACTTAAGGTTGAAGTTAATATTTGTTAATCTTTTTATCAAGTTCTTCCAACAGAGAAAAGCTTCCTAGTCAGTCCCACTATTTGGTCAGTTCTGGTGTGACATGAAAACTAGCACTAGTCATTAGTGGTGCTGGACTGGGAACCAGTCATCTTACGGTTGAGGAATTGTTTGAAATGAAGGTTTGTTTAGCAATTTTAGAGTTCTTCCAACAGAGAAAAGATTCCTCGTCAGTCCCACTAATTGGTCAGTTCTGTTGTCACATGAAAACTAGCACTAGCCATA